>VUQS01046452.1:0-21782 GCA_015108495.1 Heterochromis multidens
CTCAGTCTCTCACTGAACGTGCTCCTGTGACTGGCCAGCACGTCATTGAGTGGGTGGGAAGTATTGTCCAGCATTGTCCTTACCTTGGACAACATCCGCCTCTCCGACAACACCTTTAGAGAGTCCAGCTTCATCCCCACAACATTACTGGCCTTGAGTCTGTTGGCATCCGCTACCCTCAGCCTGCTGCCCCAGCATGCACAACAGACTCATAGAAAACCCTGAGCATTGTCCGACAGATGTTAAAAGACCTCAGCCGCCTCACAAAATAGAGACGGCTCTGGCCCTTCCTGTACAGTGCAGTTGTGTTTTTAACCCAGTCCAGTTTATTGTCAGTGTGTACTCAGAGGTATTTGTAGTCCTCCACTATCTCCACATTGACCCCCTGGATTGAAACAGGAGTCACTGGTGTCCTGGTCCCCCTGAAGTCCAGAATCATTTCCTTGGTCTTTGTCATGTTCAGCTGCAGATGATTCTGCTTGCACCACATGACAAAGGAATCCACCACAGCCTGGTACTCTGCCTCATCACCCTCACTGATGCATCCAACCACCGCAGAATCATCAGAAAACTTCTGAAGATGGCAGGTCTCTGTGCAGTGGCTGAAGCCCATGGTATGGGTCTGAGGGTGAATAGGAAAGGGGAGAGGACAGTACCTCGTGGTACCCCGGTGTTGCTGACCACCTTGTTAGACACACAGTGTTGAAGATGCAAATATTGTGGTCTTTCTGTCAGGTAATCTACAATCCAGGACACTAGAGAGGCATCCACCTGCATCGCTGTAAAAGTAAATCAGGAAGTAACCATGTAACAGCACTTGGCAGAAGTGAGATATGAGGACTAACAGCGAACATGAAGACAGAGACAGAGGAACACAGACGGCATGGGAAGAAAACATGGAACACCTTTGGGATTTTGAGATGTTATGCAGTGTCAAGCTGGACAATTTTAACATATCACCCAACTTTATAGGGCATAGCAGTAGTTACACAGGCTCACGCAGGTGTGTCCAATAGTACTACAGTTAAAGTTAGAATATCACTTTTACAGTCTTGAGAGCTTGAAAAAAGAAGGCAACTGAACTTGGGTTTGTGAAGATGTTTCACGTCTCATCCAAGAGGCTTCTTCAGTTCTAAAAGCAAATGGTGGAGAGTCCTTGGTATTTAACCCCTAATGGGTGAGGTAAAACATCTTCACAAACCTAAAGAAGTCCAGTTGCCTTCTTTTTTCAAGCTCTCAAGACTACCATGACCTGGATAACTGAGAACCTACACAGACATCACTTTTACAGTTTCTTTTCACCTACTGGCAACCACAACTTTCTGTAAATAAAAAAATTCAAGGTAATCCACTGAGTAGATATTGAGATATTTCAGACTCTGGTAGGTTTGCTGGCAGACAGGCTGACATTGTCATCCCATGCTGCTACCACAAATAAAAACAGTCTTGACAGGAGTCATTATTGTGTGTGTGTGTGTGTGTGTGTGTGATATCTGAAAGTTTAGTGGAGGAGAAAAAAGTAGGTTGAGCCTCCAGCTATAAATGACTCTAAATCCTGAAACACATTAAATGCATTAATGTATAATGATATAGAGTTCTCTGAGGGTGAAAATGTCTTTAATTAATTAGTTGTGATCCCAAGAACAGTTCTATAAGGGCAATAAAGTGGCCACCACATATTTGCAGTGACTCAAACCAGCTGAGGTCTCACACACTTCATGTTCCCCTGGGAGTAAAAAGTGTTAATATGGAACAGCAGTCCTACAGGAGCTGCATGCTGTACATCGATCTGTGTAGCTGGAGTTTTATTGGCCTGGAGCCTGACTCATTAAAGGAAAAAGAAGAGTCAGTTTTACTCTCTCACTGCTGGTAAACAGTGAAAGTAGAGCTGTGAATGTAGCTCGAGAGAATCAGTACAGCTGAAGAGGAAACACTGAAGAGCCAGAAACCATTTCTCACACAGAAACAAGAAATGTACTCTGTTACCTACTGTACGTACCCTTCTTCTTCTTTCGACTACTCCCTTTAGGAGTGGCCACAGCAAATCATCTGCCTCCATCTCATCCTTAGCATCATCCTCTGTCACAACAAACATCTGCATGTCCTCCTTCACTACATTCATGAATCTTCTTCCTAACATGCCTTCCCCTTTTCCTCCTGCTTTGTCTTCAGCCAACAGTAGCACAGTTTCCACTGGCACCCTGTTGACCAACAGCAATGGATCCCCGACCAATCTGATATGGAAATCAGTTTCTTGATGATCCACAAGTTTGATTTGGCAAAGATTTTACGCCAAATGCCCTTCCTGATGCAACCCTCCCCATTTATCTGGGCTTGGGACCAGTTCCAGGAGTAGACTGGCTTGTGCAGGATTTGGGCTTATCCAGGGAACTTAAGGGTTAACCCTGGGTTTACTGTTCTAAGAAGGTGGTTGACTTCTTACCAGAGTATATCGCCATAATAACTTATGCTGCAAACCTAACCTGCTCTGGACCAGGTTATGTTCCAGATTAGAGATAAACAGGTATGAAACCGCCTACTGACCAATCAATTCTCTGGAAAATAGCATCACCAATCCTGGAAGATCACTCGGCCACTGTGTTCAGAGAGTAGTAAGGTCTAAAGTTTTTCAGTAGCGTCTGAAGTCTTTATGTTTCCCTGATGAGCATCTGTAATAAATATAGATTCTTAGACGCAGCTTTATTCCTTGATTTATTTTTATTTTTATTTTTGGCTGCATTTCGTTCATTGAACACTGACGAAGTTCAGGTTGTTGGGCTGTACAATACATACAGATAAAAAGGACAAAGTAAGAAGACACTGTCCAGTACATATAAGAGCATTTACATGATGAATATGATTGCTGAAATAAATCAGTGAGTTTACACTGGATCACTGTGTGCACAATCCACTAGATATTATACAATGCTTTGATCACAGTCTGCAGCTGCTTTGTTGTCTTATCGGTTATTGCAGTTAAATTAATGCTGCCCTTGTTTTTCTGCTTTTGAAATCTGAGAGCTCAGAAAATAGATATTAGACACAAATTGTTAGAAAATCCCTTTCACTGGATTTTGTGGTTTCTTTAAATATCAACACAAGTTTGGTAAACCACAGGTGAAATGTTCCTGATCAGTCTTCTAAATGTCTAAATAGGCCACTTTTTTTTTTTTGGAAGAACAGACAGTCTGACATCAGAGAGCACAGCTTCGAATGCTTACACCAATTATTTTGCACAGTGAAGCCACAGCACCATGTACACCATAATAGACTGGTGACATTTTTGTTTCTGAAATTTCTTGGATTTTGGTCAAAGCTCACATAAACCTGGTCCCTGATGGTCTGCACTTTACTCAAAGACACCTTTCCATGCTTTGAAAAATATGGCTGCAATGCTTCATATAATGCCGGTAAACTGATCGATCAGGTTACACATCATTTTACAGTGAGCTCAAACTCTTGGAGGAGTAGTCACAAAGTTTTCTTTGGATCTCTGTGCAGCAGGTACAGTTCACATGTTCCATCCCAGTCCGATGTGGGTGGCCAGCAGATAGCACATGGCGATCATGCATGTCATTATCATCATGGGGAATCCCAGCCTGTACAAAGCAAGAAAAGAGGACATTAGTTGCAATAATCAGCATTTCAGTCAGGATCACTGTAATCAAAAGATTTTTTTTGGTCTGCAGTACATGTGGTGGCATGTCTCTGTTCTGAGGTGTCCTTAAACTTTCATGTGCATATGCAAAAAGCTGGAGGCACTGAGAGCAGCAGCAAGACCCTGCACAGAACAGAGCGGGCATCAGTGACCATAGACACGACATTTATTAAGTCCGAAACAGCATCAAAGGAGGAGCTGGGGTGCACGTGGGTTGTAAAGCGGCTTGCAGATGTACCCTAGATTAGCCAGTTGGATGAATAGGATGGTATGAGCCATTTTAAGAAAAATAATCTGGATTCACACCAAATGCTCCACTTCTCCACCAAATCTCATGTAATTTGGATCTTGCCTTGGAGAAGGAGATACAGTAAATATTAGCTGGAAGCACTTGCGAAGATGATTGGCAGTGTTTTTATAGCTGTTGTCATCATCCTAAAATGTATTCAGTATTTCCCATCAGTGTGTGTCTTCTTTTATTATTTAGCCATCGTTGCATGATTCAATAGAAGCTGTTACTGTAGCAGGAACGTAAGCTCCAGTATACACAGCGTAACAAATCAAGAAAATAGTCTTTACTGCTTTTATTATTTTCTACTATAACTCAAGCATGTTTCACATATCTGACAGAACTGCTAGAAAAACCATCAAACCTCTCGGCTGTGTAAGAAAAAAAGAATTACAGACACTTATCTGTATTTCTCTGACAGCAATTTGCTTCAACAAGTGTTTAAGGCAGTGAGTAGTCACAGCTGAAGTCACAGCTTCCATTTACATTTATCCTGTTTCATTTTGTCAAATTTCTTCTCTTTTTTTAAAAGAAAATTAAAAAAAACTATGACCAAAAACGGCATAAAAAATCCAAGTCCTGGCACTAAAGGTAGGTTTGAAAAAGTAATAAAAGACCTTTATCTTACAGGGCTTTTTCGTCTCTTTATTATTGTCTTTCTTTGTGAGAAACCTATTTTGACCTTTAGCAGCCACAGACAGTCAAACTCCTCAGATAGAGAAAACCAAATTATTGCAAAACCCAGTCTTATTGATGTGTGACACTTTCCTGAGCTCCACAGGCTAACTCTGTTTTTACTCAGGCTGCAGCACAGGGAGGTCAGAGCTGCACAACCATTCAGAGCCGTTAAAAATTCAACATCTTGATTAAGGACACATCAGCCCGCAGGTGAAGGCTTGTCTTCCTGTTCACTAACACTAGCAGCTGCTCTAAGACATGCAGATTGCATACAACAGAACAATTTAAAAGGTCCTTAGCGCCATGCACACAACTCTTTAGTCCAAAGTTGTCAATTGAAATAGAAACAGCTTCACATGGTGACATTTTTAAAGGCGAGCCTTCTTCTGAATGTAATGATTAAAATGTAGTCATCTGCATGATGCATCAGCGGCGATTGCTGCCATGTATGTATCTGCTTTTCATCCCTGAATTAGTGTCTTTAATTGAAAATGTGTCCTTAGATGACTCCTGAACTGCAGATGGCTTGTGTTTGGATGTCTACCATGTCCTATATGGACACATGGCTGCTCTGAGGGCCAGAGATCTGTTCATTCTTACTCTGTGCCACAGATCACTTTGAAGGACAAAAACCGAAACTGCATGTATATTCAGCGTGCCAGCCATCAGTTTTCATCAAAGCAGAGAAGGACTAATTAAGACTGCACTGAGTCTATGACAGACTAAAGAGAAAAAGTTAGGGCCAAATCAGCCTGGAATTAACCATAAACCTACAGCTGCTTATTAGCCGTACTAATCTTTCTATTAAGATTAAAGACAAAATGATGACAGTTATTTCAAATGCAATTATTATGATGATAAACATCATATTTGGCCTATGTGTGGTTTTACCAGCAGATGTGCTCTGGTGGGAAATGAGCTTTATACTAACATAGATTTCACACACTCAGGTCAAAAAGGTCTCACAGATGCTTATATGAAATGGCAAGGTTAACTGCGTAAGTCTGATTGTTAGAGAGACAAAAGGTTACACGTCTCTTTGCTGTGTGTATTTTCTCTTAACCTGGACATGACACCTTCTTAGTGGATCTCAAGGTCTGAGATGACCATTTGGGTTCAGAATGAGTATCTGATGATCACTGCAGCTGCCCACAGCTTTGTTGTCTTTTTCATTTTCTTATGTTTAGTTGCCTTTATGGGTCACTATAGTAGTCAGATAGAGCTATTTGGTGAAGGCCAAGACCAAGGTCTGTAAAGTTCTCATCAGAACTATCTTTCACTGATGATGCAACCCCGAGAGCTGACACTAAGGAGGACCTTCAGCAGCTCATCGACCAGTTTGCTCATGCCTGCAGGGAGTTTTGGCTGGTCATCAGCGTCAAGAAAACCAGCAAAATGGGCTATGTCCCTGGGACATCATTGTCAAACAACATTGATGACAAAGTGCTCAGAGTCACTGATCATTTCACCTATTTGGGCTCTGTCATCACCAGCAACCTAGCATTTGCTAGGTAAACACATAACCTGAGCAAGAGAGTGTGGGACAAGAATGTGTCCTCAGCTGCCTTCTGTATGTCAGCAAACCCTGGACAACTTATGCCAGGCAAGGGAAATTGCCTAGAAACATTTCACCTTCACTGCCTACAACAAATACTCAACATCACATGGTTGAACAAGTCACTAACACGGCTGTGTTTGAACAAGCCAGCTCCCTGAGCATGCATCTCCTCCTCTGCCAGTGTCGATCCAAGCATATCTCGTATCGACACTAACATCAGGTCACCACCCAGTAGGTTGCCCAGCATCTCAGCAGGTTCTGTTTGCAGACGGGACCTGAGCATCACAGGGATCAACCCTGATGGATAGGAACTGCTTGCAAATGATTGCAGTGCCTGGCATCACACTGTTGATGAAAGAGTGAAGAGGTACAAAAAAAAAATGCAACCAATAGCTAGAGGACAGGAGTCAGAGACAAGAAACTCAAACTCTTGATCCACACTTCAGCTATGTCTGCAGTATTTGTCTACAGTACATAATGTCATCAAAAGATTCAGAGAATCTGGAGAAATCAATACAACACTTCCAGAAATCACTGTCTGTGAAAACAGTACCATCAACAAATGCAGGTTAAAGTTCTATCATGCAAAGAAGAAGTCATGTACATATGAACATGATCCAGAAACATCTGTCTTCTATGGGCCAAAGCCCATTTAAAATGAACTGAGACAAAGTGGAAAACTGTTCTGTGGTCACACCAATCCAAATTTGAAATTCTGTTTGAAAAACACAGACACCATGTCCTCCAGACTAAAGAGGAGAGGGACCACCTGGCTTGTTATCAGCACTCAGTTCAAAAGCCTGCATCTCTAATGGTATGGGTTGCATGACTTCTTATGGAATTGGCATCTTGCACATCTGGAAACCCATCAATGCTGAAAGGTATCTACAGGTTTTAGAGCAACATATGCTCCCATCCAGATCTTTTTCAGGGAAGGCCTTGTATATGTCAGTAAGACCATGCTAAACCGCATACTGCATCTATTAAAACAGCATGGCTTCATAGTAGAAGAATCCGGGTGCTGAACTGGCCTGCCTGCAGTCTAGACCTTTCACCAACTGCAAACATTTGGAGCGTCATGAAACCAAAAATAGAAGAAAAAAGAAGACCCAGGACTGTTCCTCTATCAGACAAGAATGGGACAACATTTGTCTCCCAAAGGTCCAGCAGCTTGGTCGTTTACAGACTATTCTTAAAAGAAGAGGGGATGCTACACAGTGGGAAACATGGCCCTGTCCCAACGTTATTGAGACGTGTTGCTGCCACCAAATTAAAAATGACCTTATTTTTTTCTTAAAATGGTAAATTTTCTCAGTTTAAACATTTGATATGTTTTCTATGTTCTATTGTGAAGAAAATATGAGTTTAAGAGATTTACAAATCATTGCATTCTGTTTTTATTTACACTTTACACAGTTTCCCAACTTTTTAGGAATTGGGTTTGTATGTGAGTGCCTATGTGATAACTGTAGTCAGTGTATTAATCTCTGCTCCCCAAACTATTTCTTTGTTGGTGGCTAAATTATGGAGTTTCCATTTAGTATGCATGCAGAAATGGCAAATTAGTACTTGAACTGAAGAACAGTCTAGGTGGGCACTTCAGCACATTATTGATGATTTTAAGACATTCTGTTGCGTTTAAATTGTAACAGCACCAAAGTTTCTGAGCATCCAGCTGAACTGAGTTATAATGGTCATTTTTGGGTCATTATCATTTTTATTTACAAATCATTAGCTGAATTGGGAGAAATTGTCAGGAAAACATCCAACAAAATGAAAAAGAAAAAAAAAAAAAGATTGTTGAGAACATTTTTCTCTTTTCTACTAATAACAAAACCTTCTCTGTAAAATGGCTCAGGGAAAATGGATTTACTTTACACTGATTTAGAAATTCCTTATTTAATAGCTTCTTATTTTCAACACTGCAAGTCTGATGTTTGATCATGTAGGCCAAATCAACTAATTTAAATTTCTGTAAGGTCTGTGTGATGTTTTCCTATCAGTGAAAATGACATTTTAAAAGAAAAAGAAGAAGCGGAGCCTAGTGTGCGTTGATGTAAAAAAAAAAAAATGTTGTATGAGCTGTTACTGATGCCTGTTCTGTGACGTGCTGGAGTCTTGTTGCTGATACCGCCACCTTGCTTTCTTTGGAAGGTCCCAAAACAGAGCCATACTGCCAAATAGAAATAACAATCTTCTTTTAAATCTAGGAATCCTGAATGTACTAAAGTTCTGTGTTTTTAAGTGTAGGTGAATTATTTTCCATTACGTGTCTATGTTTTGGATCATTTAATAAAGATTTTGTTATTGCGTTCTGCAGGGGCAAAGCATCGTCCATTACAATCAGAAAATGGTTTTGTTGTTAACTGTTGGGTATTATCTTTCACTTAGCAGATGCACCTCAGCCACTGATCCCCTATCCAAAGGTGCCCCCACACGTTCCCTTTACCACAGCAGATAAAGTTCAGACCTCCTCCATCAGCACTTCTTCCCAGCATCTTTTGTAGTAGTGGTTGGGCTATCATGTCATTAAACATGCAATACGCTGAATGACTTTAATCTAGAAGGGGTCAGTACGTTGTAATAGCATGCAGCAGGCGCTTATACTTAGTTTCTTATCCAGACTTTCTTCAGTTTGATGGAACTGAGAGCAACTGGTGTTCATGTCTACCATAGCCAGACACTGCTACAGCACAGAAGTCATTCAACAACTAACCTGCATGAGGATCTGCTTCATAAGCTACACAATCTCCAGAGCGGTGCACTACAAAGCAAGGCTTCACGGCTTCCTTCTGTGATGTTAGTAAAATACAGGTTGCATGTATAAAATTAATTTCTACTTCAGAGAATCTATATTGCTATTAGACCATGTCTTCAGGAGATGCATCAGCAAAAAGGTGGAACTTCCAGCTGATTTTAAACTTTGAACATAACCCACTCTGGACCACATTATGAGTTCAGTATGAGTTACTATGGTGACCTAACCAGGTGAAAAGAAAGCCACCTTCAATGAAATTGAAAACTCTGACTTTAGGCTCAACATATCTCACTGGCTTCCTATATACCCCCCACCCCCACCACCCCCAGGTCTACAGAAGTTGCTTCCCAAGATTTAAAGCACCATGTGGCATCGAACTGCAGCTGCAGTGAAATCGTTTTTGATCTTTCTACTGAGCAGTACCTAGAGTTCCTTTGCAAAGGTCTAAAGAATGCCTTTCATCTTATTTTTCATTAATTAAATAAGAGTTTCCTGAGTCCTGTCTTTCTTATCAATTGTATACCTGTGAAGGTTTACATTTTTGCACATTAAACATGTAGTTTGCAATCAAGCCGTAGCAGATCTGCTGCATGAAATTCTGTCCTGATTAAACAGACAAAGACAAAAGCAGCTTCTTGTTTCCAGCTGCCGACGATCAGTGTTAAATTTGTGGACTAAAATGGCAGCCGTCACAGGTTTTATTAGCAGGCCAAACACACAACGCTTTTAATGCAGCTGTCAATATGCACCCGACAGCTACTGGAAATAATATTGTGCAACAAGATGCTAAGTAGCTAATGCTACCTATTTCGGGCAAAGGTCAAGATCCTTACATGCTGATAAACCACAGAGAAGGCATGGAATAAAACACATCTGTCAGTGCTATAAAACATTTCCAGGGTGGACAGTAATGCAGCATTTAGCAGCACAGATGGAAGGTCACTACAGCTCTTTGGTGTTTATACTGACTTGTAATGTGAGAATTCAGTTCTTTCTTTGACTATACTGCAATGTTTCTGTTAATGTCACATGCTTTTTAATTTAAACTACACTATAATCACATATTGCTTATGGGAAATATCAGCCTGTCTGATTGTTATCACTGTCAGACAGCCTGAGGTCACCTCTACATGAGCGAATCCCTTTCTGCTGAGCAATACCCATTTCCCCATCACAGGCACAGCATGAGGGGACACAGGGTACATGAAAAAATTGCCACAATACACCACAGAGAGGAACAGGGTTCACCTTGTCTAAAAATCCCCATCAAACCTTGTGATCTCACACAATGACTTAATTGCATATGATGGGAGCTCTTTGAAAGTCCTGATGTAATCTCAAAGACTCTCTTTAGATAAACCAAAGGGATGCGCTTCTCTGACTGTGGAGACTATAGGACAGAGGAGAGCAGCACTGCTCCCTGTGATAATGGTTGACCTGTTCTATTCAACGAGCACCATGACTTACAAAAAGCACATTCATGCAGCATTTAGGCTGTAAAGCTGTACACAGAAAAAAAGTGATTATGGTGAGTGTTTATTAGAAATAAAGCTAACACACCTGCAGTCTGTAGTGCAGAGGCTTATTGTTTCCTGCACAGATTTCCTGCAGACGGCTGTATGAAGGTAAGTATTAAATCTGCAGCATGTGGCCAAAAAAAAAAAAAACAAGTGAGCACATGAGTAATAAATGAGATGAGGTGATGAGTAAATAATGACGCTCCTGAACTGAAGCAGCTCACATTGTCTAATGTAATTTGTTTTTGTGTCTCTAAACTGTAATAATTTACTGCATTGATAGGCATCTAAAATTTAGCAGTGGGTTTTTTCTACAGTGCAATGCATTGCAAGCACCAGTGGCAGTTTCTACTCAGCCAAGGTGGACTATACACTATATACAGAGCTGTTGCTTTAGTGTTGCACCTTGGGTTAATGGTTTGTGGAGAGGAGGATGATAAGGGCCTTGAGGCACGAAGGAAGCAACAGGGACCATGCCAACTAACTGCTGAGCTATTCAGGGCCACTCATTTTCCTTTGTGATGGCTTATCAAAAAGACATTTGCGCCCCTGTGGGATCATCTGGCCCCTGAATTCATCCACCTGATACAGCACTAGTCAATCCCAGCTGCCCAGAGTTGCAGACAGACTTCGCTCCCCTTACCTGTCTCTCTGAACAGCTGTGACCCTTGCCACAGACAGCCAATTACAGGCAGCGCTTCAGCCAAGAGCAATGCTTCTGTCCAATATCTGTAAACACAGCTACAGCAAGAGAGAAGTAGAGCTGACGGGCAGCAACTGTTTCCATCCATTTCAATGAAATCCTTTGCAGACAGACGTCCCTGAGTCTTTTTAGTGCAGTAACAATTTTGTCAACATGCTATAACCAACTCTGACACATTTTCCACCAATTACTTAACTGACTTTAGTGGCATGTCAGAGCCGATTGAGAAGGTAACGAAGACTGAAAGTGTAATGGTGGAATTTTTTTTTTAATGCCAAAGGTCACCTGCAGTTATTCTTTACCTTCACATCCACAGTCTCATTAACTCTAAATAGGAATATCAATGAAGCAACCTGCCGCAGATTTTTTTTTTCATACCTTAAATTGCAGTATTAAAATGGTGATAGAAACATATCCTGTAGCTTAGGCATATGGGAAGAACAATACCTCTGCTAGTCCCTAAAATTTAGGGTAAATTACAGCACACTCAAAACAACAAATTGAGCGTGGCATTAGTTGAGGGAGGCCACAAAGTCAAGCTAAGCCACAATCCTGAGAGATCAACTGATGGCTGAGCTGATTAGGGTGTGCCTGTTACAGTGATGCTGTGCACAGTGTAGAATTGAGGACCCAAAATGCAGAGCACAGGAGGATTCCAACAGAAAGCTGATAGCTGAATGTAAAGTCCACAAACAAAAGAAAATAGACAGTATGCAGGAAGGCAAATACAAGGAGCCAGAGAATCTAACCAAAAGGTAAACAGGGAAGCATGAGGAAAAACTCACACTGGAACATACAAGGACAAAGAGGAGGACAGGACTATTTATAGGCCGAGGGCTGATTGATTGGGATGAAGGAAAACAGGTGAAGGGAATTACAACCAGGTGAAGACAAGCAGGATAATCACTAAAGAGAAAGTAAAACCAACGCAAGGAATTAAAGAAAACCAACTTTCACAGTAAAACAGGAAATAAGAAAACTAATACAGAATGGACTGGTATATGAATACTAACTCCTAACAAGATATCAGACTAGGGAACACAGGGGAACCAACACATTAACACAGAAATGAGCCAAAGGAAACACTGAGGGAACTAAAAGCTAGACCTACTGATTGGTCCCTGGGGATTGATCCCTGACTCCTCCACGCCGCATGCCAAAGTATCCTTGGGCAAGCTACTGAGTTGCCCCCAATGCATCCAACAACATGAAACTGTATGTGTGTGAATGTTAGAAAGTGCTTAGGCATGGGTCAAAGCACTGTATGAATGTGTGTGTAACTGGGTGAATGAGACTTTGTAGTAGAAAGGACTTTGAGTGCTTAACTGAGTAGAAAGGCGTTAGATAAGTACAAGTCCATTTACCATTTTCATAAAAATCAAGCCAGGATTACAAAACTGAAACTCAACTAGAATAACAATTAAAGCTACTTTGGCCTGTCTAGAGATGCTGCTGCATCTGCAAACCTTTTAGCAACCCATCTCTACCTCAGCTCCTCCTTTTCACATCACTGAATTTAATCACTGACATAACTGTTCTGTACGGGGCACTTACTCCTGCTCTCCTTGTCTCCAGATTTGCACATGGAAGGACTGGGAATGGGAACAGCAATGTTCTTTAGACTACAGTGGTTCAGACTGAAATGTCATTCTCATGGTGGTGCTCCAGAAAAAGCTTGGTGATAAGCAAAGATTACCATAAATATCAGTATAAATGTTCACTGAAATCCATCTGATGAAAGAAAAAACAACTGCAAAGAAATGACAAGTACAAGTAATCCAGATGAAAGGACTGTCCAGCAGCGATGGAGCGCTGTCCCTCTATTCTGGTCTTTGATGAAAATAATCTACAGCCAGCCACAGACACTGTGTTCAGTCATAAGTGTCATAAATTTAATATTAATCAAGTCCCAAAAGAAATGCTGTAACTCTGTCTCCTTTCATCATTACATGCATTACATTTAGCTGTTCCCTAAATAAAATGGCTATGCTATTTCAAAGCAATTGCATATCAAGCCTAATCAGACTCATATTCATCCTTCTTTCAATATAACTGACCACTTCCGCTTCTCCAACAAGTAAACTGTAAAGTACGTCTGGCTGCTATGTCACCAGGGTGCAAATTATCAGTGAGCAGGTGGCAACTTGATAGGAAGCCTGCTGACCATCCAGCCTGAGATATAACCACATTTTCCGCCATTCATTCTACTTTTTTCTTGTAACCACCACAGAGTTCTGAAATCAGGCTCCATGAAACGGTTTCACTCAGTATCAGTTCAATCAGTCACACATATGTTACACTGTTTATGCCTCTTTCATGGCTCAGCGTGACTCAGGGACTTCCATTTCTGTAGACATGAAGGGATATTGCTGCAGTTTGACTTCCTCCACACTCACTGTAGTAAACATTTTTCTACAGGGTCACTGAAGAGGACACAGACTGGAATCACTGCTTGCACTACATAACATAAACTCGTGTGTGCTGCACAAAGAGAAATTAAATGTGTCCTGTCATACAATACTCAGTGTGACATATTTTGTTTTTCTCTGAGGCTATGCATACACATTGTTGGCAATTTCTAAAGCAACATATGATGGACATAAATGTGTAAGTAGGTCCTCAGGCTGAATAGCCTATGGTACAGCATCACCACAAGAGCCAAACTAAGAACAGAGGAACTTTTCAAACATGCTGTTTATGACGTCTTTGTGTATGGGACTGCTCCATGCTGTTAAGGGAGACACAACTTACTTGAAGAACTCCACGAAGGAAAAGCCATATCCATGTTGCTCAGCAATTCCTGCACACACAACGTTGGCTGAAGCTCCTATCAATGTGCCATTTCCTAAACAGAAAAGGAAACAAAGTCAAAGAAAAGTGTTAAAGTGTTTTTTATGACTTCCCAGCAAACATATACTGCTACAAAGGTGGACACTCAACATGGCTAAAGTTTCAAATAATGTACAACTCTGCTCTAAACACTGATTCTAAAATATTTTCTACTCGTGGATCTGATTGACATTGAATGGAGGCTCTTTCTTTGTACAGTTGCAGAAAAAGCTCTGCTCTGAACACAGCACGCCCACACACCTGCTCAGTCTGACTCAGAAATATTTCCACCACTTTGCTTATGAGTACTCTGCACATTTTGGAAGTTGACCAAAAAGGAAAGTTAAAATAGTTTGCATTTCCTGAAGAAGAAAGTACAGCAGTGGATACAGTTTTTTCCTAAAAAACAACAGCTAAAAACCACTGTGTTTGCCTCTGTAATCAGAGCCAAATATGAAGCTGGATCTTTGGCTGGCTAATGCTAAAAGATGAAGCTTTTCCATCTATAAAAGGACAATGAAGAGGAGTTAGAAAAACAAGCTGAAAGTAACTCACCACTGAAATGTTGTACAGATACTTGGAACAAATGGCTACAGTAACTACTGTTTCAGAATGAAAAATTATGTTTTTTAGTAGGTTTACAATTTACTCTCAGAACCTCCACCACTGCAAGAGGAGGATGTTGTGCATAGAACCACCAGGTTCTGTTTGCAGAAACAAGGCAAGGTGCAGCCAGCTAGAAGAAAGTGTGCTTTTAGGGAGGAGAGACCATATAGAGACAGGAGGCTTGTTTCAGAAAGAGGATGGACTGAGTGGCTGCATCAAGGTCCAGTATAATATGAATGAGGTTTTCTATTAAAAGCTACTCTAGAAGAGCCCTATGATAAAAAATACTGAGCTGAGAATATTAGGGCCACTTTAATGACTCCTTTCAAGTAAATGTGTAGTTTTTCTTTAGAATAAAATAATTCCAGATTCAAGTACTTTGAGGTCTTCCACAGTTCTGTGCTGCTATAATACTATTAAGCATCATTAATTTTCAGTGGGGTTTTTTTTGGTAATTTTAGACTTAATCTTGTATAAAATATTACTTTAACAGTCAGCGTGCATATCCCTCCTGCAGTTCAATACTGCCCGCATCTCAAAAGGTGTCAGTGTGAGGATGGAGCTTGGCAGGGGCAACATCACACTGCCAGTCGATAAAGGCCTGTCACAGTGCAGTTGATTAAACTGAAACACTATGACAGCTCTCTCTCTCTCCATTTGTGTCCTTCCCACCCGAACAGAGCCACACTTGGCTGAAGGGCTGGCCGCTGGGGTGTAGAATGAGCCTGAATGTGGCAATCTCTGAGAGCCCTAAGGCTTCTCCCACAAAGAGGGGAGCCTGACCTCCCTGGGGAGCGACACAGCTGTACAAAGTGTGGCTGTCACCTGGAGCATATGTTGTCTTCTTCTGGCAGCCTCCATCAATAAAGATCCACACCTTTCAAACAGGCATAAACTATAAAGTCCCTGATGTGTGTGAGGGAGTCTGTAAGGTTGTGCATTTTGCCCAGAACTGACATATAATGCACTATTTTTATAATACAGTGTATGAGGCCAAGAAGCAATACTTACCACCCAGACAGGCTCCCATGGCCAAAGCAAAGATGAGAGGTTTAACTGGCAGGTTCACATCTGCATCCTGACTCAGGTTAATGAGAACTGGAATCTGTACATACCAGAGATAGATTTAAAATCATGACAATTTACACTGTTTTTAATTTGGTGAATTTTTTTTTTTTTTTTTAACAGAACAGCGTTCCGTTATTAAGCTGTTATTATTATCTAATCATTATCTAATCATGTCCTGACTGTTCTTCTTTCTGAAGATTGTTGAATTATTTTCTCGAGATCTGTGAATTCTTTCTAATAGCCAGCAGGAAGCGACTCCACTGGTTTTAAAAAAATATGAGATTGCATAGAAGTATATGAGAAAACAAACCTACTTCTGACTTGAATTATGGCCTCAGTAAACATATTCTTGATAACGTTTATGGTCTTAATTACTAGTTACAAGTCTTATTTAACACAGCATAATGTTCATTTTTTATTATGTTCCAGTTCTTTTTACAACAGCTTTATATTAACATAAATGTCTGCCCCTTGTTAGGAAAGCAAAACCTAAATTAGTCTTTGCAGGCATGGGTAAAATAGTAAAAAATGTTTGCTTTTGAAATGATTATGAACAAACAGTTGGATATTTTGAGCAGTATACTTGTTTGCCCTCTTGTATCTCTTGTCTCCAGTCTTTCAGCTAACCTAAGCTTATTACTGCTGGATCAATATTTATTTTTATATATGGACATGAGCGAAGTATCAATAGGCTCATGTAACTCTGGCAGAGAAAGCAAATAAGTGTAAATGTAGAACTGTTGCTTTGAAAATGATTCTAAATTGATTCATTCATACATAAATTTCCTAAACACAATCACTATGGACTGAAAGGGGAAAACAAATCTTTTCTCAGCTTCAGTCTATTGTGACAATCAGGACATGCTTTCTTCTTATCAGCAATGCACTGAATTGAAAAGTGATGTGCTTTGAAGTGCTCTTCTTTTCAGGTAGAGCAATTCTTGCATGGGCCTGAAAATATGGGGAAAAAAACGATCAGAGAAAAGGACATTTTCAAAAACCCTATGGACACACTGACTAGTCAAAAATGTGATGGTTTAATTCTCACAGGCAGCATCTCATTCTGTCAGTGGGATAACATCTTTCTCTTTTCTCAGTGTCATTTTAATTGAGCACAGAGGCACTCCTCTGAAACATTGATCTCTGCTGAATCTATTAATTTTGGGGAAAAAGACAGCTGACAACAGAAATGGCGAGGCAGTAGCTGGTCAGACAGTTTTAACAGAAATAAAGCTGTTATTATGAAACTATTAACACATATTGAGCTTGTTTTCCTCCCATATCAGACTGATTAATATATAATACAGCTTCAAAGAAAATAGTCAAAGTTTAAAACTATATATGATACCCTACTGATAATAATTACATTTCTGACCTTAAGTCTGTTTTAGAAATCAAGTGTTTTAACTTTTAAATGTATGAAGATTATGTCCATGTGTGCTCTGTTTCTCTGCACATGTGACTCGAAAGGTAAAAAAATGTTTTTGTATGTACCTATTATCATAGGAGGTCACTGAGGTATTTTTTTGTTTGGTTTTTTATGCAAACCGAGATTATAAAAAATTGGCACAAATGAACACTCTAGATGGCTTTTACTTTGTAGAATTCCCCTAGAGTCTTTTCAAAGTTTTGGCCTGCTCTAAAGTGCCTCTGATTGGGTTCTGTTTAGGGGGTTAGGTTGATGCATAACTCACAAGGAATGATAACTGGTTGGTTCAGGCACAAGGAGTCAGAGGCACAGTAGGGCCAGAGCCATTGAGTAAGTAACTTTTTCCCCTCGTGCTATTTTAATGTCAAGTGACGGAATAATCCTGTACTTATTTTGTTATATAGACACAGCACTAATTTTTCATATTTCTACCTATATACACAGTTGCTGGGATTTGATTGTATTGCGACTCCAGGACCTAGACTCTTCAGAAGTGAAGTCTTTCTACTGGTCATTGAAGCAGAGGTGGTACACCTTAAATATGATACATTAAGAGAAAAAAATCTGGACCTCTCTAATTTCTAAACATTGGTTACGTCCCTGTCTATTATGTATTCATATTGTACTTTTGTACCATTTTTTTTAATGTATTTACACTACAAGCTGATGTAGGCATATATGCAAGGTTTGATAATTGCAATTGCAATTTGAACTTACTAGTTACTCATGAATCCCTAATCATTCAGTCCTATGTATGCACACTATTGTATAATGTGAAAACACTGATTACTGGAGTATTCTGTTAGTGGTGGGGATATTGTTAAAAAGTTTTCCAAATAAACTAAAATCATTTTGGTTATTTGTTCCTACTGTCTGAGCATTCTTGAAACTGAGGCTTTGGCCACGGAGTCAATGCTGGTTGGGACCAAATATAAGCCTGCAGATTCAGTACACATTAATACTAGTTGTAGTTATATTTCTATATCAGTATATAGTATTTTAAGAGACAATTTAAACGTATTTGAAAATTGAGGAGGATGTCTTGAAAGTCCACATTAGGAGGCAGATGAGGTGAAGGCAATACACACACAAACAAAAGTTTGCCCTTGGTTGGGAACAGTTTTACTCACTTTTGTTTTCATGTTCAGTTTGTTCAGCTTCAGGCAACAAAACTACTTCGTTAGGGTTGGAAAAAGTCATGGTTTGAGCTGAAATACACCACATGTATAAATGATGACACAACCACACATTATACCTGCACTTTCTCACAGGACTGTTAAAAAGTAACTAAAGGCCATAATCAGCCATAATCAGGTTATATTTTGAGAAAGGACAGTCTCATTGGGAACAGCTAAATGTGACCTTATTCATTCCTGAGCGTTATGGATATTTATTTGAATCTATTATATATATAAAAAAAATGAAATATTAGATTAAGAAAAAAAACAGTACTTTGTGCTTGCCAACATTTATTAATTAGGAAAAACACTGAATAATGTCTTCCTATTCTGTATCAGCATTTAACTGTTGCAGCTACACATTATAAATTCTTTCTCTTCCATGTCAGAATCTGCATATGACTTGTTTGTATACGAGTGTGTCTTTTTTCCTGTCTTCCTCCCGTCACCCCCAACTGGTCGTGGCAGATGGCTGCCCCTCCCTGAGCCTGGTTCTGCTGGAGGTTTCTTCCTGTTAAAAGGGAGTTTTTCCTTCCCACTGTCACCATGTGCTTGCTCATAGGGGATCGTCTGATTGTTGGGGTTTTTCTGTATTATTGTAGGGTCTTTACCTTACAATATAAAGCACTTTGAGGCGACTGTTGTTGTGATTTGGCGCTATATAAATAAAATTGAATTGAATTGAATTGAATTGAATTGAATTGAGTGTGGTGTGCTGCAGCGTGAAATCAGGCTGACACCTCTTACCATGGTGGCAGTGAAAGGAATGTTGTCGATGAGAGAAGAAGCCAGAGCGGAGACCCACATCACCAAGATAATGGCTATAGCCAAGCGCTGGTCTTCTGGCACCGCCTGAGAGGGGAGATAATAAGAGTGACAGATAACTGCTACTTTTATTGCTGCTCACACACAAACGCCCTCCCTCTGCCTTCCCTGATTTAAATCAAACACAACAATTATGTTCAGTCTCTGACACCAAACCTCTCCTTGGGGAGCGGAAGCTGAGAGGATGAAGCTGTTTGAATATGTGACACAACCACAGGTGGTGGCTTTGAGGGTTATCTCTGCTATATGCACACAGCGTGGCTGGTTCCCCACATGTGGTGTCATTTGAACCCTATTCATGGCCACAGTAAAGAAAACAGAGTCTCCTCCTTTCTTTCAACTGTCCTGCAGCCCTATGAAGAGAGAAAGGCCATGCAGCTCTCACAGCATGTTGTCCATCGTTCGGGGACACCAAGTGGGTCACAAACCATGAATAGCACACTACCTGTCATGTGTGATTATTAGGCTCATAGAGGCCCACAGTCTAAACACAAGCTGACGTACCTATTACTGGTGCAATTCTCTGCTAAGAGACACCTTGCTTGCATGACGCACAGAGGCAAGAATATGGATGAAAATTACTTCAGACCCCTCAGCCGCCGGCAGGAATCAGATGCAAAGAAAATAATTGAATTCAGAGCTGTGCACAACAAAAGGATCGATATGCATGGAATGCAATATTGCATCACCTGTGCCCAATTATCAATGATGCCAGTCGCATGGAGACCTGAGAGATAACTGTAAAGGTTCAGAATCAAAGGGGAAACTCACTTTTATAAGCAGTGCTGTCTGTTCGCCAATATAGTCAATAAGCTGCAGCTGGGCTAAGGCCTGAAAAATGAAGAGGAGAAGATTAATATTTTAAAAAAATCAGAAGAGAATTACTTAAAGGTGAGATTAAACCAAGAGAAGAAAAGCAATTTGGTTTCTATTTAGTGGCCATTAAATAGACAGAGACAAATATATCCTTGTTATCATTCCTGAGATTGAATATTATTCATATGCTGGTGAGCACTGCTTCACTGACTCTATACTGTGTTGTAGTTTTGCCCACAAAGACTCATAGGAGAGAAACAACAAAGCCCTCGCTGTGCTGACAGTACACTTTTCTTTTCATCCTTTCATTGAGGCTCATGGGTGAAAATACAGATAATTACTTTGCACATTGTGAGCTGACTGCCAGCTGTACTGTCAATTGAATCTATGCACCGATTCTGTTTTTCTTTAGTGTCTTGTGAAGATGCTTGTCAGAGCAGAGCGCAGCTAAACCTACATTTATCTTAGATCTGGATGCTTCAAGTGGTTCTAATTAAAAGTTGTTGTTTGGCATCAGTTTTTAGTTTTCACTGTTCGGTTTGTAGTCCAAAATCCCTTGGAAAAAATAGAAATGAGCTTTCCGTTAAATGCCAGAAACACGGCCTGTATGTTAAATACCTCCATCAAAACGAAGAGGCCGGCAAAAAACAGCAACGTGGCCCACTCCACTCGGTGCAAGATGATCTCAAAATCCTGAATGTCAGCCAGAACCAAAAGCCAGAGTGCACCCAAGATAGCGATCCAACCTGAGAGAGAGAGAGAGAGAACAAGAAACACCATCTGATATCTCCCTTTATAGCTAGAAAACATGTTCATATACATAACAACTCTGAGCTCCAAGTAGCAGATTTTTACAGATTTATATTAGAAGATTGCTCACACAGTAAAGGGACAAAAAGAAAAAAAAAACTTTTATCAAATGTTACAGTTGCAATCACTGGGTCTTTACATACAGGTTATTAATTATCCAAAAAGATCTGAAAAAAATGTTTATGTAAAGAAAACGAGCTGGTGAGAGTTAAATCTGATTTGGAACTGTATACAGTCCTGTGAAAAACTGAGTATACTACTGAGTGATTCAGTAGCTTGTAGAACCACCATTAGCAGCAATGTCTTGATGCATGCTCAATAATCCAGGTAAAGAATCCCAGAAAGCTGAATCTGTTCATCTGGACGTAACGTTTTCAGTGGGAGAAACGCTTCATCACCAACTAGTGACTTCTTCAGTCTCAGCTGACTGCAGGTTTCCCCAACCTTATAAACAGTACATTTGCATAATGACCGAAACCAGCACCACTAACTAACAATTGGCCGTGAGGTCAGTTCCATGATCATTAGTATGCAAATTGTCATGACCATTGATCAATGGCCATGAGTACCATTCACAGAGATTGGGGAATGGCTGCAATCACAGCATTGTAAGATGGTGAAAGATCTTACAATGGGCCCCCTCCTCAGTTCAGAGATGGTCTTTCCCTTTTCACGTAAATGGCCTCCTTGACTCCCCGTTCAAACCAGCGTTCCTCCCTGTCCAGGATGTGTACGTCCTCATCACTGAAAGAGTGGCCACTGGCCTGTAGGTGTGAATAGACTGCGGAGTCCTGGCCTGACGAGGTAGCTCTTCTGTGTTGTGCCATCCTCTTAGCCAAAGGTTCTTTGGTTTCCCCAATGTATAAGTCACGGCAATCCTCCTGGCACTTAACAGCGTAAACTATATTACTCTGTTTGTGCCGGGGGACCCGATCCTTAGGGTGGACCAATTTTTGGCGTAGCATGTTTTGGGGTTTGAAAGCCACAGAGACGTGGTGTTTTGAGAAAATGCGTCTTAGCTGTTCCGATACTCCTGACACATAAGGGATCACCAAAGGTT
>VUQS01046452.1:21802-49316 GCA_015108495.1 Heterochromis multidens
CCATGATCATTAGTATGCAAATTGTCATGACCATTGATCAATGGCCATGAGTGCCATTCACAGAGAGTTGGGGAAAGGCTGCAATCACAGCATTGTAAGATGGTGAAAGATGTACCCTTAGGCCCCCTCCTCGGTTCAGAGATGGTCTTTCCCTTTTCATCTAAATGGTCTCCTTGACTCCCCGTTCAAACCAGCGTTCCTCCCTGTCCAGGATGTGTACATCCTCATCACTGAAAGACTGGCCACTGGCCTGTAGGTGTAAATAGACTGCAGAGTCCTGGCCTGATGAGATAGCTCTTCTGTGTCCCCACAGACAGCTATTGTACAGATGGCCTCACATTTGACTCTAAAATACTTCAGTATACAGAGGAGTTCATGATCAACTCAATGACTGAAAGGTGCCCAGGTCCTGTGGCTGCAAAACAAGCCCAAATCATCAGCCCTCCACCACTATGCTGACAGTTGCTATGAGGTGTTTGTGCTGATATGCTGAGTTTTATCTTCTCCAAACGTAGTGCTGTGCATTATGAACAGACATCTACACTTTGGTCTCATATGTCCAAAGGACGTTCCAGAATTCTTGTGGTTTGTTCAGACGGAGCTTTGCAAACCCAAGTCATGCTGCCATGTTCTTTTTAGAGAGAGGCTTTCTCTTGACAAACCTTCAGAACAAAACATATTTGTTCAGTCTTTTTCTAACTGTACTGTCATGTAGCCTGCAGAGTCTGTGATGAAGCTCTTGTTTTTGTTGCAGTTTCTCTGAGTATTGCACGGTCTGATCTTGGGGTGAATTTGCTGGGACGTCCACTCTTGGGAAGACTGGCAAATGTCCTGAATGTTTTTCACTTGTGAATCATCTTTCTCACTGTAGAATGAAGGACTTTAAATTGTTTGGAAATGGCCTTATAGCCCTTCACAGATTGATGGGCAGCAACAGAGTCCTGTGAAACTGCATCCACAGTTAGGAGACAGCTAATAAACAAACCTGTCTGAGAATATTCAGAATATTCTCAAAATTTTTAATCACTTTTTGGCACATGTCCTCTGTATGATCCAAGAAACAGATCATAGCAATGGAGTGATACCTGCTGGAAACAATGACTAAAGTATTTGGTCCATCTATGTGGGTTTGATGATGTTCATTATCACAAAAATGTCATTGCATCACATTGTAGTCTGGAGGACGGGACTTGGCACCAGCCTGCTGATATTTACAATTAGTGTTTTTGAATGAGGGAGGAGAGTGCATCCACTTGGAGAAAATTTGATTAAACAGGTGAGCACCAGTAATTGCCTTGGCCGAGGCCTTTGGGGAAATAATTTCACAACTGAAGGGAATTAGGGAAGAAGGAAGTGCAATGGAAGGACACAAAAAAGAGAGTGACAAAGGGAAGATTGTGTTCAGAGAGACTGATGAGAAGACTGAAAAAAAAAACCCAAAAACTTAATATTGCAGATTAACAGCATGTTTACATGTTAGGAACCTGCTGAATTTGTGTTTTTAGCAACCATTGTGATTCTTCAAAATGGCTTTACTCTGAAAGCAATAATAAAGAGGCAGAAATCCTCTCATAAAAATCTTAATAAAGCTAAAAATAGAAAGTGATTCTCAACAGCTGGGTAATGGGAAATGAGGTGGAGAGATATCTCTTTTTATATAATATATATATATATATATATATATATATATATATATATATATATATATATATATATACACTTCAGATTTACACTTTTTGATTCATAAGTGTTGTGGTTTGCTCAGACTGCACCCAGCTTGCATGTATAATGCTTGCAAGATGACTAAAGTCCATTAAGCAAATAGTATGAGTCCAAACAGGGTAAAGACAACAAGAGGAACAATGAGGAAAAGGTACACAGAGCATTTTGGGAGATAACAAATCAACAATGACTGAGGAAACACACACAGACTGAAAACACAAGAGAGAAGCATAATAACGCATGAGAGGCACTGATTAGATCAGGAAAATAAACACAGGAGGGAAGTACACAGAAAGCCCCATGAAGATTTAGCCTTCAATATAAAACAGGAAGTAAACTGAAAGGGGCACTCAAGAATAAACTCTCATAGACAAAAACAGTTAGAAAGACACAGAAAAGGCAAAAAAAAAATCAAAGGAAAAAATACAAAAATTTGGAAATTATATGAGAAATCAAATATTACAACAGTGAAAAATATATTTTAGCAAAATTAACCAGAAGGGCAAAGAAACAAGCCCAGTGAGTGAGTGACTGTTGTCTTGAGTTGTTTTACTCTACACCTTTAAGCACTTTTTACCCATATACGCGGGTACCAATGGATGCATTGGAAGGCAATTTGGGGTTCAGTATCTTGCCCAAGGACATGCAGACAGGCAATCAACCAACAACCCCTGAACTGGTAGATAACCCACTCTGTCTCCTGAGCTATAGCCTCCCCAGGAGGTTCTAATTTCTGTCTTCTTCTGGCTCATCCTGCGCAAGCTCCATCCAACTGGGATTTGGGGAGATTAGAGTTCATTTTCTCAAGTTGTTCCTGAGTAGTTTTCGTGGTGTGGCAAGGTGTTTTATCATGCTGAAAGATGCTACTACCATCAGACAAAGCTATGCTGGTGTGTAACAATATTTAGCCTGGTCGTGCATTTCAAAGTCACATTCACATGAATCCCAGGACCCAGAGTTTCCCATCAGAACACTGGAGGTGATCAGTGCTCCTCACTTGGTGTTTTAGTGTTGCAGCTCATCAGTGTAGTTGCCTTTTCGCCATCCAGCATACAGAGAGAAACATTTTCAATTAATGAAAGTCAACTTCATGTTCGCCATCAGCCTTAAACAAGCCCTGTTTCAGCCTGCGTATGACAGAAAAAGAATTACAGGTCCACTTCAGGAGTTTTTATTTCTCTTCACTTTTCTAGCCATGAATCTATGGATCCTTTAGTTGGAAAAACAAATAATTAAGGATAAGAACAGTGTCATTTTGGGAGACTAAGTCAATAACTGAAGAATTTGCAAGAAATGAAACATTGCAATGTTCTATAATAATTTCAGGCAACATATAAAAATGTAAAGATGCCTTTGATTTCCTCTCTACACTGATTTTCCCTGAAGCTGCCTCCTGTACGGGAGTAAGCAGCAGACAAGCCTAAAGGGCTCTTCAATTAAGAAGAGCTTTAAGGTGAGTCTGAGCAGCTGATAGACTCATCTGTCAAACATGAGACAGCAGCGTCTGAGATAACAAATATGTTGTAAAAATGTCTCATCACTGTTGTCTTTAGGGTAAACAGACCAAAGTAAATGAACACAAGGCTAAAGCCAAAAGATAAGGAGATATGTGCCTTGTGTAACATTTAGATAAGGAGCTGTCATATTTCAGGCTTCTTTTAGCTTCCAATGATTGAAAGCAACTTAAATGTTAGAATTTAATCAACATAAACAGTTTCTGAAACAGTTTTTAAAAAAGAAAGAAATGGATTTATATTGATTTTGATTTATACTGAAATTATTCATGTATCACCTTACTACTGACTTTACTGCTACACTCCTGATTTCTGCCCAGGAATCAACAAGGAATCATCCTCACTAGATACGTAACCCACAACACTACAGACACATTAGAGGGATCAAACGAGCAGGCAATAATCAGACTGAAATTAAATCTTAGCGTGTAAAGTTAATGAAGTTTTAATGAGGCTCAATTTTTAAAAGCCATGTAAATGAATAGCCTGGGATTGCTGCAGTAGTCGAATCTGACTCTCACTTGCGTGCATTAATGAGAGCTGTGTTTGGACCTGCTCCTGTCCCTCCATGGGGACAGAGAACATGCAGCTGTGAGGTCATTCCCATTTAACAAATGTCACAGCGAGACAACCTGAGCAGCACCTGTAATTAACCGAGCATGTTTGGTGGCTGAGTGGCCTCAGCAGCGAGGCAGGGGAAGGGATGACAGGAAGTGTATGATGACAGCCATCTTCATTAAGGGATAGTGTTAGTATTAATAAGATGTTGTTAAGATCATTTGCTCAGTGCACATGAAAGACATCACAGTCAGAAGTGTCATACAGACACAATTTAACCCTCACCTGAAACCACTATGCTTAAGAAACATGGCAGCATTTTATTGGTTCCATGAAAAACACTGAAGTTGTGTTTGCATCAGATGACTGGTAACATCCAGTGATATGTATACATGCATACAGAATCACACATTTTTTGTGAACCGGGTTCTCAATTTCAATTCAGTGTTATTTACATAGCACCAATTTACAACATTGTCCTCTCATGGTGCTTTATATTGCAAGGTAAAGGAAGTGGGACAGGAAGAGACCTCCAACAGAACCAGGATGAGGGAGGGGCAGCTATCTGCCATGACTGGTTGGTGGATGAGGGGAAAGAGAAGAGAGAAAAAGAGCGTAGAGAGATGAGGACAAAACACAAGACAGCAGTTAATGACAAGCAGTAGCATATAAAAACATGGAGAGTGAAAAGATGTGAGTGGAGATAAAATGCTCAGTGCATCGTGGGAAGCCCTTCAGCAGCCTGAGCCTAAAGCAGCATAGCTAAGGGATGTTTCCACAGGAGAGGGGCCTGATAGCTGAAGGCTCTGCCTATCATTCTACTTTTGGAAACTCTAGGAACCAAAAGTAAGCCTGCAGTCTGAGAGACACAAGCTCTGTTAGGATAATATTATACTATGAGATCTTTAAGATATGATAGGGCCTGATTATACAGATATTCATATATCTGTATATGATCTGTATGTGAGGAGAAGGTGAGGAGAAGGATTTTAAATTTAATTCTGGATTTAACAGGAAACCAATGAAGAGAAGCCAATATGGGAGAAATATGGTCTCGCCTTCCCAGTCTCTTTTCAGAAACTTCTAGAACAGCCTGATAATAATGAATAAAGTTAATAAATACATAAAGTTGTTTCTGATTTCAGCAATATTGCACAATTTGAAATGTATTTTTGATTGGAAGTATGTTTCATCTCTGCAGCTCTTCAGCGGAGACCCGGGCATCCAAGAAAATTTGGGCTTTACAAGAAGTGGCAGTAAGGGTGGGAAATTCGTGTCCAGGAACATGAATCGGTAGATTTGAAGTGACTATTTCACAAACTGCTGCAAGATTGATAACTTGATAACCTGTCAGTTATAATCTCATGGTAACTTTACATGCTGCGGCAGTTATTGGATACTGAGGAACAACTTAGATTTGTCACAAATAGCAAAGTTCTGATTTTTGCAAATAAATTACAAAGGACTTGTTTCCTGTGTTATTTTCTTTCCATGCCTTCTGTGCTCCCCTCTATGTCTTTATATTTAGTGTTAGTTCTTTGTCTTTTGGTTACTTTGTTTTACTTTGTAGGTTTGTTTTCTCGTGTGTCTTGTTGCGATTTTACTTCCTGCTTTTGTTCCTTTCCCTCCTTTGTAAAATCAATACCCTGCTCACATTAATTTTGCCTGTGTTTAACTGCTTCCACCTGTGTCTCAATCCCAGTCACCACAGTGTGTGTGTGTACATGTGTGTGTTTGCGTGTGTGTGTGTGTGTGTGCGCGCGTGTGTATGTGTGGGCATGTGTTTGTGTGTAGATAAAAGCCTGACATAGGATTTTTCAGACCGGTACCGATATCTGGTGATTTAATCATTGATATTTTTTCCTTTCCGACACATGAAACAACCAATTTCCCAAACATTTGTTATGTATAATTATTTTTGAGTCCTTACTAAGATAATATGACAATGCATTTTAAAAATAATCTTGTTTTATTGTTACATGTCGTGGATGACTCATTTACGCTCTGACCAACTCTGCTCGGATCAGCTGGTTGTCGTGTTTGTGGCGTTCCAAATATGTGTTGCCAACAGGGAAGTTGCAAAGTGCCCTCTGGTGGACAAACTGTGCAACATCAATACTTATAACATTGTCAAAGGGTGTTTCTCCCTTATCTTCTTTACTTTTATCATTTTCATGTATTGGCTGTTATAACTGCTGATATCGATATATTGGCAAATAGCTAATATCAACCGATATATCAGGCTCTAGCGTAGATATACAACCCCAATTCCAAAAATTTTGGGACGCTGTGTAAAATGTGAATAAAAACAGAATGCAGTGATTTGCACATCTCATAAACCCATGTTTTATTAACAAGAGAACATAGAAGACATATCAAATGTTTGAACTGAGACATTTTACTATTTCATGAAAAATAGTAACACGCTGAAAGGTATATACAAGTTTTGGAGCAACATATGCTCCCATCCAGACGATGCCTTTTTCAAGGAAGGCCTTGCATATTTCTGCAAGACAATGCTAAACCACATATTACATCTATTACAACAGCATGGCTTCATAATAGAAGAGCATCACAAAACCAAAAAATATGACAAAGACGACCCAGGACTGTTGAGCAGCTAGAATCCTCTATCAGACAAGACTGGGACAACATTGCTCTCCCAGAAGTCCAGCAGCTGGTTTCCTTAGTTCCCAGATATTTACTGACTGAAGAGGGGATGCTACACAGTGGGAAACATGGCCCATGTTCCAACTTTAATGAGACGTGTTGCTGCCACCAAATTCAAAATGAGCTCATATTTTTCTTAAAATGGCACATTTTCTCAGTTTAAACATTTAATATGTTTTCCATGTTCTATTGTGAAAAAAAAAATGGGTTTACAAGATCATTGCATCATTGCAAATCATTGCATTCTGTTTTTATTTATATTTTACAGTGTGTAAAATTTTTACAGAATTGGGTTTGTAATCCTGTCTTTTCCTTTCTTCTTGTTGGACGGTTTGTTTCCGACCCGAAGACCTATTATCAGCTTTGAAGGGAATGGCCTTTAGAGAAACTTTGAAAAAGTGAAAAATCCCACTGGGCAACAGAATTTTTCTCCTGTGACCATTATTACACAACTGAGATGGTTTTTTAAAAAATGCAGAGAATACAAAGAGATCAAGAAAGACCTAAAAGAAAAGGGGATTTGATCTTCAGCAGCATACAGGAGCATGTACCACATGGACCACAGGTTATCCGGCACTGCTCAGGAGGTGCAGTGGGAGCTGCAGAGACAGAGATTTCCACTTGAATGAAGGAGAGAGCACCTTGGCAAGCTGTAGGGGAGGCAGTGGGTAGCAGCTCACTATGAGAGCAGGGATGAAAGTCCAAGCCAGAGGGGGATGCTGGGCAAACACGATCTACTACGTGGACTGGGACCGCACCAGTAGGAATCTCAGACTTAAAAAAAAAAAAAATGACGCTAGTGGGTTCAGGTCTTGAACTAATCAAGTGGCTTGAAGTAGCTGGCTTAATGACTTTACTGGATAGAATAGTAAAATGGTAATGTAATAGTAATAGTAATGGTGTTTGGATTGCACTATCACACACACTCCAAAGGATGTATGGTCAATTAGGGGTTCAGTATCTTGCCCCAGACTGTGAGGAGCCAGGTATCAAACCACTGACCTTTGGATTAATAGATAACCTGCTCTCTCCTGTAGCCAATGACTCATGAGCCATCTGAAACAGTGGACCTTCTCCTAGCAAAAAGAGAGGGCCCACAGCAAGCTCCTCCTTTGTGGGTTTGTGTTTTATTGTGTTGGTTTTAAAGGTTACTTAGTCAGAATCTGATAGGGTCATATAACTAAAAGAATTGCATCCTTAGAGGTTAAAGCCCAGAGTCAGGGTCTCTGTATGATACTTAGTCTGCAGGTGCTGCCCAGACTTTTGCAGAACTATCACTGTTGTTGGTTCTTCAGCTTGGCCTCTGCTGCAGTCGATGAAAGTCAAATATCTGCTTAAAAAAAGCAATATTTGCTGAGCAGATGATGAATTGCTTTCGAATGAAATGCCACAGGAAGTTAGCCACACTGAGGAGCCAGTGGGACCAGCAAGCTTAACCCATAAACACCTCTGCAGTACTGCTTCAAGAATAAGGTGCATAGTAAACTTTTTACAGATGGCACATCTCCAAAACCCAACACTTAACACAACAGCAGCAATTAGACTTTGAAAGTGGGAATGCAAAACATATTTTACTTTTTGTAAAAAATAAAATGGCTTATCAGTCAGGAGTACACAGTTCTGAATGAAGCATGCAAACAAAGAAACGGTCGTTGTTTGCATGCTTTAAGAAAACATTTTTTTTGTAAAAATGGCATGGGAATTTGAACAAAATATGGATATTTAGAGGGCCTGACAAATCACCATTAGGTCTCACATACTGATGAATCCAACTGAAAAAAATCTCTAGTCAAACTTTGCACTGCCTATTTTTGCCCCAAATTTTAGTCGAGTACCTTAAGAAAGCCTTTTACAGCTTTACTGAAATTTTGTTCATCAAAACAGACTTAAAAGCCCATGGATGGATGGAACATGGTGGGTTTAATTGCAGTTCTGTAACCATGTAATTTGTTGGTTTCATTTGCTAGTCAGCCCATTATTTACACTCTTTTAAATTGCAAGGACACAGGAAGCTGTGTTTCATAATTACATGACAGAACCCATAACCACCCAGTGAGGCCTGTAACAACAGTGCAATAATGAGAGAGTGCAGGGCTTACCGAGATCGAGATGAATGCTGGGAACGAAGGAGTTGAGAAAGAACATGAAGATCACAACGCCAAGGACGGACACACACTTCACCAGCAGAACCTTGTCAGTTATTCTGTGCTGCAGAGGAGGAAAATGTATTTTTTGTGAATGGTGGAAAAGCTGATTTTATCACAGGATTTGTCTTAAGTGAACTTTCAAAGACTAGACCTACTTCATTACTAAGATTACATCAATGCACCAGTCACAGTGATTGAGGAATATGTGTGAGGTGAAGAATCAAAGCCTACCTTCTTTTGCAGTTCTTGGATGTTTTGCTCCCAGTTCTTATCCTCTTGAGAAATTTGTCTGCCACACAGCAACATTTAAATATCACATTAAATGAATGCACTGGGTGTTAAGAAACAGAAAAGAAAATGGAAAAATATCATCTCAAAGAAACAGAGTACCTCTTTAGCAGTTTATAACCATATACTGTGTGATGTGAAGGATTTATTTCTGCATTTCCTGCCCTTCGAAATTTGTATTTATGGGTTTGCTGTAATTGCTATGACGGTCAGGAAAGCAGGCACAGAAAAATAGCAACAGGAAAAAAACAAACTATTTCTGGACTTTCAATGAAACTGAACGCTGAACTGAATACTCAGTGCCATGTTGCGTTTTAAATAATTAGAGGGGACCTACTATGCTCTTCTCCAGCTCCATATTTCTAATGTTGGGCTGATGGCGTTTACAACTTTGTGTGATTCCGAGTTAGGGATAATCCTTATTTGTTGAGATCGGCCTTAGAGCAGCATCTCAGTTCATCTACTTTCTGAAACAAACTCTCATTGAGATCGCGCAGAGCCAGGAGTAGAAACAAAGAGTCTGAAGCTGAGTGTTTAGAGCAAGATGAAGCCTGAGCTTTTGGCTCACGGGGATAACACACATCCACTAATCTCAAGGAGACATACTTCTAGATTTAAATCTATTTCAGAAGTAAAAAACAAATAACTGCAGCACAGTTACAGTGTGACTGTTGCACGCAGGAGTTTTACATTATTGTTACTTTGTAACTGAACACACAGCGGTGCTATTGTGACTTTTTGAGACAAACTAGTATGACCCCGTGGCCCTGCTTCACATTTTAAAAGTAGAACCATATTTCTAGCCTTCAGTGAGTATTTGCCATTTTTCTTTTTAGTATAGCGGCCCCTTGTTGTGAAAGTATGTCTTGTTCTTCCATTTTCTTCATGGTCTCAGTGTGTACACTGGCCAGTTTGTGTCATTGATGTGTGTCATCGTCCCAGGTATTTTGTTTAGTATTTATTGAGTTTCGGTTCCTCTTTTGATTTTCTTGGTATTCATTTTTGTGTTCTCAGCGTTTTTCAATCCTGCCTCCCTATCTGTGTGTTAGTGGTCTCTGTGTTCCCCTGTCTGTTATTATATTAATGTTAGTCTTCATGTCTTGGTGTTGGCCATTTGCCTTGATAGTTGGTTTTCTCAAGAACCTTGTTTTTATTTTTACTTCCCGTCTTCCCTGATTGTCTTCACCTGTGTCTGATTAATTTCACCTGTTCTCATTCCCCACAACCACAGTGCTCACTTTTAGACTCTCTACATCAGCCAAATAAAGTTGCTGGTGGGGTTTCTTTTTGTTTGTTTTTGTTTTTTAATAATAATAGTATTACCAATCATGAATTGTCTCATTAAAACATGTATTATTGATTATCATTAACAACTGTATCCTATGTAAAGATCTGTACAAGGTAATAAATATAGGTTGCTTTTTGAAAAAGGGAAGAGGGGAGGCATTAACAGTACAGACAATGTGTTTCTGTATGTTCTGTGCTTTTTTTAACCTTTGGAAGGTTTTCATCATTTTGCGCAGCAGACTTTCCAGGTTGAGGACTTTTTGCATTAAAAGACATTTCACAGCTGTCTCCTCTCGGCTGGCAGGGTTTATGCGCTGAGCTGTTTGCCTCCAAACCAGGATCTCATGCTTGAGTTCTGCAGGGCAAACAGAGCAGGAGAAAACGCCACCTGTTCAGTGCATGTTGAACACACAGACTGCACAGTTACAGTGATGAAGCTCAGTAGCAGAATGTAGCACATTTATAGTGGATATTTGTTTGGTAATATTTTCTACAGCTGAGAGAACATCATGATGTTTTCAGTCAATATGCTATGTGAGCCCCCACAGAGGGCCTAATGCAGCCAGGTGATGGGCGCATTGACCAACCCAGGAACTGCCAATGTTCAAATACAGATACAGCCTGAGGGAGAGGGAACCTTACGTAGATATCAGTAGGTGCCATCCTTTTTCAGGAAGGTTGCTAGGTGACCATAATAGGATCTAAGCAGCACAGGGGAAAAAAATTCCTGTAAGCAAATCTGCACAATTACCAGCCGTGGCAGAGGGGTTTGAGCTGATCTAGCCACATGCACTCCTAGGAAGGCCAGGCTGGCAGGAGAAGCAGAAACTCCACGGGGTGAGATTTACAGATGGGCTATAGCAGGCCTGCATCGAACAGTCACCGCGGTGATCGGTAACAGCTTCCTTCAGTTTGCCCGCAGCTCAGTGTGACAGTGCAGACAAACAGTCAGTGTTGTTCACATCTAAAATGTGAGCACTGTGGTGACCACTGAGCAGCCTCGTGGTCTCTGCTTCAATCATCCCATGCTGGGGTCATCTCAGAGGGGGGAAGTCTGATAGTGTGGGTAAACAATGATAGGAGGTGATTGTGTTTCCGGAAGAATTCTTAACAATTTCAAACAAATATCCCTGTTTTTTGTTTTGTTTTGTGTGCTTTGGGGTCTCATGTGCAAAGATCTACAGTAACACAGAATAATGGGGGACAGTCATTCTCCAATCTAACACAGTCTGTGGTGTCTGTGATCTTTCTCATTCTCTGGGCAGTGTTCCCAGTCTTCAGGGATGGCCAAATCATTTTCTTTCCTGTTGCTGGATAATTAAGAAGATACATAAAAGAACTGCAGCACACCAGATTAGCTGAATAGTTTTTACAATAGTCCCATGCTGCTATCAGGCTGCTCTCTGGATGAGTGAGTCTGTTCACTGCCAACTAGTCGGAGCCAACAGCTGAACATCTGAGTAAGGGGGTTTTCTCACATGAGCCATGTGGTGTCGGGGGCACTCTGTGAGTCACCAAACTCTCGAGGGAGGCGAGCTGGTAAAAGAAGGAGATAAAGGCATTCCACCCCAGTAAACGATGTCCGAGTTAGGTTATCATCACAAATACTTTTAAATTTTAAAGGTCAAAAAGTTAGTTTTATCAAAGTACTTGTAAACTTAGTTCACTCAGAACTAAGAGGCCTAAAGTTTGGCATCTAGGCTCCGAGCTCATTGCTTCCTACAAATATGTCACAAACCAAGCGTAGCATTAGGTCAGACAGGCCACAAGCTCAGCCACAATCCTGGCAGATCAGCTGCTGTCAATGCCCCCTGATGTTTTAACTGAGACCCCTCCAAACATTCAACTGACAAATCTCATACAGGTGTGTTACTGGAGTTGCTTTAGCCTGCCTACATTTAAGGAACATCTGCAAGCCACTTTGAAACCCATCTCCAGCCCAGCCCAATCAATGTCAATATCATATATCAATGTCGAATGTCCACATGTATGGAAGGAAGGGTGGGAAGGTCCCAGAACAGAGGCCTGTCACCAAATATATAGTCATGTGAAAAAGTAAGTTTTCACAGGTTTGCACAGAGTCCTGTGAAAAACTAATGTCACAGTAGCTTGTAGAATCACCTTTAGCAGCAATAATTTTAAGTAATCATTTTCTGTGTGACTTTAACAGTGTCTCACATTGTTATGGAGGAATCTTTGCCCACTTTTCTTTACAACCTTGCTTCAATTCATCAAGGTTTGCAGGCATTGATTTATTCATAGCTTCCTTAAGGTCCCACCACGGTATTTCAATCAGATTCAATCGGACCCAGTTGGGACAAGCATTGGCTTAGTTTTAGAGAGAAGAGGCTTTCTCCTGGCAACCTTTCCAAAGAAGCCATACTTGTTCAGACTTTTTCTAATTGTACTGTCATGAACTTTAACATTTAACATGCTGACTGAGGCCTGTAGAGTCTGAGATGTACCTATTTAGTTTGTTGCAGTTTCTCTGAGCATTGCACGGTCTGATCTTGGGGTGATATTTGCTGGGACATCCACTCCTGGGAAGATTGTGGCATCGTGTTAACACATCTGTGCTCCAACAGTCAATGCTCCAGAGCAGCAAACTGCAAAAATGTTGCTTTTACAGAGGTGGTCACACTGCTGATGATCAATGAATCAAGTGCATTTGATCAGCAGCACCTGACTTAGCAGCACCTCTTAATTACTATGTAAACAATAAGGGTGTACCTAGTTTTTCACAGCAGAGGTGGTGGAGGGATTGAAACAGCAGGCAGAGATGAAGGGCAGCAGCACCGACACTGAGATAGGAAATCAAGGTGGTGTATTTTGTATATGACGTGAAGCGATTGAGGTATGGTACACTTGATGATGCAGGGCAGCCCAGTTTGACTGAACTAAATCACAGGCTTCATTCCATTTATAAACTCAAAACATTACAGTGATTGTTGTGGAAATCTGTATCACCCAGTTCTGAAGGCTGTCCTTCAACAAGAAGTATTAATATTTTACCAGTCCACTCCCTTCTCAATAAGGTGAACACAGTGTGGGGTTTTTTGCGTTTAGTCTAAAGAGGAACAGTGAGCTCAATCCTATGTTCCTAAATTATCAAGCTCCAGGAAAGGCTCCACCGAGCATGACCTTTTCAGACCTCTCCAAATAAAGTAACCTACTTTAAATAAAAAAACACACACACGCACAACCATGAACAATTACATCATGCACACAGAGAATCTTTTAGCAGCAATACATGATCCAGAAATGTAATATCTGAGATGACAGAGATATCTGACAGTGTGAATGGAATAGTGAAGTGAAAACTGAAGGCAGCATACATCCCAAGTGGAAATTAGAGGGATGAGACCATAATGCCAAGTTAATTATGTTTCTGTGAGGTGTAATGGAAATGCATCACAGTGCATTGCTTGAGAAGGTTTATTAGGGAGTTATTGTGTGCACAGATGTTATTGGGTATTAATACTCTTCTTAATAATAATCAAAAACCATCACAAATGATTTCAGGTTGTGCTGTATTCAGCATGCAGCTATATTTTATATAACTTAAGTCCACTCAGCTCCATGACAACCTGATCATGATCCCATCAAAAAATATTTTTAAAAAATAAATTAACAAAAAAAACCATGTTTTTATCAAGATTTTAAAAACATATTAAACTCAGGCAGTGAATTAGTGATAAAACCAGAGACTGCACAAAGTAATTGGCCTTTTGTGCATCATAATCCATTGTGAGGTAACTGAGCATTTGGCATCACCATTTTGATATTTTGAAACTGTATATGATGCTCAATTGGTGGATCTGACTGTGAAACAGGGACGATTCACACTGTTAGAGTAGCAGCTTGTCAATCAAAGCCCAGCCTGAAAGCATCCCCAGTTTTATCATCCTTTTTGGCTCTAATGGGACCACAATTTATAAAATGAACATCGTGTTTTATTCAATAAGACTTAAAACTAGCAACTGAGTCTATAAACTCATCAGGAACATGTTTACTGAGGCACAGACTTCTAGGCAACTACAGGTGTCACCCTTGGCTGTTTAGGGGTTTAAAGCATCACTGCAATGGCTTCACTTTTCAGACTACATCCATCTTTTTTATACAGTCTATGGACAAAGCACTGCTACTTACCAACTATTTCAATCGACTCTTTGTTGTAAAGTTTTTTGTTCCAGTAGAGCATCCGCAGAAAAGGAAATGAGGTAAAAAGGACAAGGCATATTCCAAGGAACATGTAGCCTGTGAAACTGGCAAAATCAATCCCCTGTAAGAAACATAATGAAAATGTGTTAGACATTCGCTGTCTGGCCGAATTTCATTCAGATGTGACAAACTGAGCTTGGACTTCAGTTGTGAGGGGGAAAAAAAAAAACAAAAAACAATTACTGCATGCAATGATAGACTTTTATACAGAAGCACAATGTGAAAAAAATTCATGTGGCCTTTTGATGAAAGAAAGCTCACAGTTCAGGAAGGCAGCTACCTAACCTGTACTCCCACACAAGTGAATTATAATGATGTCAAACTATTTTCCTTACTATATGAAGAGCCTTGAGAAGACTGAACTCTTGATAAGGATGGAAGGAGCTGCAGTCACCCTCCAAACCGTAACTCTCAACCACACATTTGGAATAGAAGTGTACATGGTACTGTTATGTGGCATTATAGGCATTAAAAGTTTGGATTTAAGGGCTCCCGGGAGAAATAGCACAGAATTCGATTATTGCACACAAATGGCTGTGTTCTTTCATGCTCTGTCTTCATTCCTCTTGGTGATTCTTGCTGCCCTATTTTCCTCGTCACTTCAGTTTCCCACGCTGTCAAATTCACTTCATTCATCACCCTCCGTTCCCTGATCTGTCTCCAACTCTCCTCTTCCCATCTCCACCTCACTCAGGGCATTTCATTCAATATCTCCATCAGCTATCTGTTTACTCTGCTCCACCACCACTAGTCACTATCTTCTGCCTTCATTTGGGATTCTGCTCACTGATGTTGCTTCTCATCAGACTCCAAAAATACTTTCATTTTGATCACATTTTTGTATTAAATTTTCCTCTTTTCTTCCAAATGATCTCTCCTTGTTGAAGTGTGCCATGGAGCACATGAGTAAGAAAAATCAAAGTGACAGAAAATCCTTTAGAAACAACAAAATATATAAATACGTGGGCATTTCTCTTTGTACAACATCTTTATAAAATAAACCTAAGATTTAAAGATGCTTTAAGTAGTTCATGCTGCCTTTATTTTGTATGCTTGCACAGTATAAAGAACAAAGTTTCAGATACTCAGTGATAAAACTGGTTAATAGTGACCTCTACAGGGAAAAAATAATTTAAAATAAAAGAGAAAAGAAGAGCGTGATACAACAAAGCCTGAGTGGAAATGTCTGAATTATTAAACAATAGATTACATCCGCATGTTCCTTTTAGATCACAAAGTTAATTCTGTCAGTTGTACAGCACATTTCTGCTTGCTCGTTTATGCCCCCCCGTGAAGACCTGCTCTCTGTCTGCAGTGACCTGCAGGGCAGCCTGGTGGATTGAGAACAGCTGCTTGTACAAACCTGCTGTTTATGAAAAATTTCACAATTCCTGAAAATCTTGTGTTCAGCTATGAAACTAAAATCTGAAGAAAAATAAAATTGTGTGCCGATAGTTTAAAGAATATCTGCAGCATCTGTGATTCCAACAGTCACAAGACAAAAGAGAGAAAGACTTAAAGAATCAAAGTGTGTGTGTGTTTGTGCGTGTGTGTGTTTGTTGATGTGATTGTATTTCTGTTTGCAGCCATAAACTGCAACTCTGGCCAGTCCATATTCCAGAGCCAATGTCAATGATTCTGGTTGGAGGGGATCCACTTGGCAGGGAAAGTCCGTCAGTTAAATTATACCAGTGGTTTCATATGCACAATGGTATCTCGGTTTGTAACAAATCAAAGAGAAGGATGCTGTCATGAGGAGCAGGACCTAACCGCATACACACTTCACGGATGTGCCTTTTTTTCCCCATCTCCAGATTACTAAAATCCCCTTGACACAAACACGCCAGCATGCAAACAAACTAACGGGTAAGCAGACCATGCACGCACGCACAAGCTGTGCTTATCACAGGCTAGACATGACTGAATGAGTGTGCCGTGGCTGTATCCCTGCGGTTCTGTCACCTGGGAAATGGAGCCAAGACAAACTGGACAGTGGGCTGTGGAAACCTGGCGCTATAGGAGCTACAGTAACGCGGAGACCACATACTGCTTCCATCGGCAAAGGCCAAAATGTCACACGCACTGAACAGATGTCACATCAAGCAGTTGGGAAAATGTCACATCTTGTAGAGATTTAGCATCATGCTCCTCTGAGTATACAAAGAGTGAAGGTTATGAGAGGAGCCTACAAGTCATTGCCCTTTTCAGACAGCAACAGTCTGCTGTGATTAGCTCAGTAAAATGTTGTCACTGTTGTATGACTCACATCACTTTTGTCCAAACTTGTGTGACAGCTGACAACGTGTGTCTAAATGGGTTTCCAAAAGGCTGAGGTGATGAATAATGTTTGACTGTATTTTGTGGTAATCCTAAACTCAATTAAGCCAAAAGATGGATCATAAAACACAGATTAGTGTGACATGCCATGGCACTGTAACACGGCAGTATTAACGGAGTATTGGGGCCACAGATGGTAAAAAAAAAAAGATCATATATGTGAATTTCTTTCCAACTTAACAATGACTTAAAAAAAAAAAGAATAAAAGAAAAACACAAAATTTAGGTTTTTTTTTCTTTTTTTTCCTCTATATTATCTTTAGTGCACAAGAAGAGAGTGCAGGCAGGGAGAAGTGAGTGCAGACGAGTGTCAGGGGTAATTTATGATGAGTGAAAGGTAAGGTTCACAAGATGGTATTGAGATCTGCTATGATATGTGGTTTGGAGACTGTGGCACTGACAAAAGACAGGAGGCCGAGCTGGAGGGTGGCAGAGCTGAAGATGTTAAGATTTTCATTGGGAGTGATCAGAATGGACAAGATTAGAAATGGGTACATCAAAGGGACAGCTCAGGTTGAACATTTTGGAGACAAAGTCAGAGAGAAAAGGCTGAAATGGTTTAGACATGTGCAGAGGATGGATAGTGGATATATTGGACGAAGGATGACCACAGAGAAGATTCATGGATGAAGGACGACATGCAGATGGTTGGTGTGACAGAGGAGGATAAGATGAGATGGAGGCAGATGATCTGCTGTGGCAACCCCTAAAGGGAGCAGCCAGAAGAAGCAGAAGAAGATGACCTTCAGTGGCCCTAATACGCTGTTTTAGGGAACCCATCAGCTAGTCTTATGACTTAGCTGAGCAAATTTCTAAATATGGGAGAAGTTCCACTTACTGACTTCTTGGGGAGGCACTCATGAGGTAGTCTAGAATGAATGGAGCCCTAAAGAGCCCACAAAAGTAACATTATAGGCGAAAATAATGCATAACAATGGATTAAGACAATGGATATAGTTAGATTTTGTACCTGGTTTTGATTGTAGTAAATTATGTTTCTGTAAGTATGAGGGACATCATACAACCATGAGCCACTTTACAGCATCCACCTTGTTCATTTCACACAAAACAAGAAGGAGCAGAGAATTTCTAGCAACAGCTACATGGGGCAGGTGAACATCATAAATCCTTACCATATCAATCAACATACATTAGCAGGATGCTAGCATTTTATTAGCAAAATCAGCTTTGTTATAAGAAAAACAAGTGATCATCAATACTGGTTCAATGCTGTATTTGTGAAAACTAAAATAAAATGCGGGCTTCTTTCTAGAAGCGGATCTAAATAATTACTTTAGCTGTTTGAGTTTAATTCACTCCGATTCTTTGAGGACTGTCTCATTGCAGATTTTGATTCATTTTGATTAACAGGAAGGGAAACAGCTCTCCATACATGCACTGCTTAGCCTCTGAGGGTAACAGCCATTTTTGAGGGGTTTCTGGTGGAGCCAGCAGATATCCTGCTGTTCATTCTGAATTTTGGCAAATCTGTCTGATTTTTGGTCTCCACATGTTTTTCCTGCATATAATCAAATCCTGCTCAAACATGATTTAAACTCAGACTGCAAGAGGGCTACACACCAGAAAGCTTCTGATATCAAAAATGGATCGACTACAGATCCTGCATATCCTGATACATTTGCAGAAATTGGTTGATTGCAAACACTTTTATAACACATCACCCACCACTGGAAAAGAGCTGGGTGTTACATGGTTTTTCCACATTATTGCATCAGGAGTGTCAGTGTGTTCTTCACAAGTTTAATCAGAGACTAATCCCAAAGACGGGGTCACGTCACGTGTAGACACCTCACCAACATACTGTAAGCTTATGCTGGTGTCTATGTCAGAGGAAGGTGAAGGAATAGAAGGTGTTAATCTACACAGCTGTCACAGCAGTTGCAAATGATTACATGTGAGAATGGGAAACTGGAGCTGTTTCTAATGACTGTATGAACTTTTCATACAAACTCTGTACATGTAGGTCCATATGTAAATGCAAACCTTGCAAACCTTTGACCCAGAACACAAATAAAAACAACCTGTAACACTGGTCAGCTGCCTTGAAATAAGAGGAGGTAGCACCTTCTTTTCCCACCGACATCTTGACATCTTTAATTCCTGTGATTTATGATAGCTGCGCCAAAAAAATAAATTGGATTCATTGCCACTACATCTCCATTCATCACCTGCACATCAACGTAAACAAGGGTCACCACTCATGACTGTATAAATACATGGACAGATCGTGCTGAACAAAGATTGCAGATGTACAACCCAGCAAACACAGATGATTAAATTTGCTCACAGGACAGGAAAAAGTCTATATGTACAGTGTAAATGTGTATATGCTGTAAATGCAACATCAGTCTGTGAATTCCTCAGTTTGTATGAGGAAATATGAAGCCTTAAAAAAGCACAGTGCAGCAGACTTTAACACTAACTGCACACAATTTTTGAAAAAAAAAAATGTAATTTTCATTATTTTCTCCTGTAGATGTGCTACATTATTGCATTTTACACCTACATTGTTTCAATAAAAGGGAAAATTTAATAATTCTGTGTCTTCAGGAAAAGAGACAGAATTATTGCATGGTCTATTACCAAATTAAATGTCATGACTGAATTTAGCAAACAGTCTCAAAACCAGCTATAAAAACCTCAATATGCAATCTATTCATGCTGTAAAACACAGCTGCTTTTCTTCATCCTTGCAGAGATTTTACCTGCCATCTGAAATGCTTGCAAGGTGCAGTTGGAAAAACAGATTTAAACAAAGCAACAAAAATATTTGTTCATTAAAGCCCACAGGGAGTACTTTTAAAATCTGTTTAATTGGTTTTGAAAAACTGATAATGATCTAAGAAAAAGTTTATCATTATTGTATTATTATTTAAAAATCAAATGTTTTGGTTTGTAGCTGTATTAGTTATGTTTTACCACTAGGAGGCAGGATGACCAGATTTTTGTATTCTTGAGACTTACTTTGTTTTTGAAGCTAGCATGCAAACCAATTTAGCAACACACAGAAACATGAACCTCCAGTTGAAGTCCTCCAGGTCTGAAAAATGAACCCAACATGGAGGTGCCAAAAACTACAGTTTCTCTAATGTCCACTGAGCATTTTCACCATCACCAATTTAAAATCAAGGGAGGCTAAATGCGATAATAATATGGAAAATGAAAATTATTTTACATTTAATAAGACTTGAGATATAGCGACTAAGAACATAAAATCATCAGCAAAATGTTTACTGAGCTTGGCAATCAGGTGAGCAGTAGACTTCTATACATCCACACTTCTTTTTGCAACCAGAGGTGTCGTCCCCTGTTGGACATTAGGAGGAATGCCATTTTAAAGCCCTCACTTTTCACTTTTCAGACCATGAACAAGCTGGAACCTCTGGAGCTGAAATTTTAAGCCTATGTGGAAGTGCCAAATGCTGCAGTTCCACAAATGTCCACCAGAGGGTCTAGCAGTGAGTCAATCCCCAAAGACTCCCATGTTGAAATGTCCAAAAACTGTTTTGGTCTCTATAGCTAATTTCCCCCTTCATAACAACTGTACAGGGGTAGAATATCTTTATAACTCACCTGTTTAAATTGTATTAAGACTTAGTTTGCATTATTAGGGGCGTGGCTTCTTTGACAGGTTGATGGTGACACAGGTGGCTGTAGCTACTAGCTGTCTGCTAGGCTTCACCTCAGCTAATTGGAGTCCCTGAACTGGACCTCTGCACTGTGTTTGTGCTGTTGAAGCCTTTTGGAGCATTTTAAATGTAATCATCTGACCAATAATATGGCTGCTGGGTAGTTAATTGTACTAATAGACCATCCAACAGGTTTGTGCTCCACTTCTGATGGGTGAAATTTGAGTATTTTATTAGCCTGTTAGACATCAAGTTAATTAGCAGCTATACACTATGAGTCTATGCAATGTCTCCATACTGTTCATGGATGCAGCTTTCTAACCAAGCTAACCAGCTGATAACTTAACACTCCACGCTCTAGCCTTAGTATCGTTACTTCTGGCTCTAAGAAACCAAAAATCCAAAAGTCCGAAATGCAAAATTTGAAACTTCAAAGTAGGAGTTCACAAGCCAGTAGGTGATATTAAATTCACCATGTTCATTTTTATATGCATCTTGCAAACTTTGACCAAACCTCTGCAGAATATTTGGCCTGAATCCCTTTTCAGCCTGTACTAAGAAGTGAATCTATCATTCACCTGTCAGTACTGTGCCATCAGTAATGTGTTTCCTTTACTAGATGGTTCATGTGTCAGGTTACTGTATATTAGAGCTGTGAAAGTGCCTACTTCTCTGCGCAGGTCCTGATTTGATACTATAATCACATTGGGTGGATCTCCAACAGCTGTGGCGGCCCCTCCAATGTTGGTGAAGATTACTTCTGCAATCAGGACATGTCTGGGGTCTAGATTAAGCACCTCACACAACCTGCAAAATCAGACAGAGACAGAAAAGTCCTTTAGACCTGATTAGATTGCAAAAGATGGCATAAATAGAGGAATATGAAAAGGATATTGGAAGATAAAGGTATTGATCCTTTAACATTGTGTGCAGGATAGTCTGTTGTGGGCCTGTGATTTAAAACCAAAGAGCGGACAGCAGTGTGTATGTGTGTGTGTGTGTGTGTGTCTGGACTGAAATATATTCACTCTGAAATAAAAGAGGTGGTATCTATTTTTCCCCCTGTTCCTGCACTGTACCTTATTGTGACAGGAGTGAAAAGCATCATAGTGGTCACATTGTCCAGGAAAGCAGATAAAATGGCAGCGATAAGACAGAGGATGATGATCATAGGCCACACTCTTCCTCTGGATAACTGGTAAGCCTGCAGCGTGAAGATAGATAATGAAGAGATGAGATTAGTATGTTAATTATAGGCATTCATTTATTTCACAGAAAGGAATAACCATCCAAAGCAACTGAATCAAAAGAAATATTTGGCCTTTCTGGAGACCAGTTCTGACTCTTCTGAGATGTGTTAAAAGCATTAAGAATGACATAAAAATATAAAAATATGCAAAAGTTTCCATAATAAGTAATACAAGATATGATAAAATCCAGATTCAAAAAGAACTGCACATGGATTCCCATTTTAAAACACTACTCTTACAGCAGTGGGTCAGGATGGCCACCTTTCCTAGGTAATGGTACAATGTGTGAGAGCTGCTAAGCTCTTCTCTAAGAATGTATTTTATTTTGGAGTGCCGGTTTCTTCTCCAACTCGCACTTGAAATTCATGAGCTTGCATGATCTCCCTGTTATCCAGGACTCGCTGTACCTGACGCACAAAGGCATTCGTCCTCGCTCACCATCTACAGCTCACATTTAGTATTAAAGCAGAGCGCCCTGGAGCTGTTCTTTGATGGGAGATTTTGACCTTCTTTGAAAAGAGAAGATGGACGTCTTATCTTCAATGGTGGAGAAACAGACTAATTTGAGAATGTGTATTCCTCTATCATTTGGAGGATAGATAGGACTGAGAAACTGAAGCACCAGAAAAATGTGTTTCATTTTCTAAAGTGGCAGTTAAAAAAACACTTATTCCTAAAATAATAACCATAAAATCAGCTTATTTTAAAGACACAGTTTTCTGAACTTCCCCTTAAAACACAACAAATGTCATTCTTGTCAGCCTGTTACTATATTTTTGGGTCAGGATGCAAAGATAGACATCAAACCTTGATAGGTTGTCTTACATTGCAAAGGTCCTCCTAAACCTTGGTCACATCGGATGAGTCAAAATCAAAACTACAGGCGTGTCATGTATTGTTGCTAATTTCAGAAATAGCTCAAAGCCTGTCGACTTCGAGACATCTCACCAGCGGGCAGCTGTTTTCATACACTATCACTCAGCATCCTACAGAGCCGCTTAAATATGTTACTGTGATTTTTTATTTTTTTTTATCTTGTGCACACAAGATATTCATCATATGCAAACAAGTTATCATCTTGTGCTAACAAGGCAATTATCTTATGCGAACAAGCAAAAATAACGTGTTCCCACAAGAGAAAAATTTTGTATTCACACAAAAATATCACCTTATGGGACTTAAGGGGCTGAGTAGGATCCCACATGATCAAAAGTAAACTTTGAAATGCAAAATCAATGTAATACTATATGTGAGCCTTCATGTTCAACATGGCATACCTACCTACAATCATGTGACAAAGAAAGTTTTCACAGGTCTCTCTCCAGTCCTGTGAAAAACTAAGTCCACCTCATGATTCAGCAGCTTGTAGAACCACTTTTAGTAGCAATATCTTGAAGTAAATGCTTTCAATGTGACTTTATCAGTCTCTCACACGGTTGTGGAGGAATTTTGGCCCATTCTTCTTCACAGTGTTGCTTCAGTTCATTGAGGTTTGCAGGCATTCATTTATGCACAGCTCTCTGGACTTTGACTGGGTCATTGTAGCACCTTGATTCTTTTCTTTTTCTGCCATTTTGTTGAAGATTTGCTGCTGTGCTTGGGATCATTGTCCTGTTGCATGACCCAGTTTGGGCCAAGCTTTAGCTGTTGGACAGATGGCCTCACATTTGACTCTAGAATACTTTGGTATACAGAGGAGTTCATGGTCAACTCAATGACTAAAAGGTGCCCAGGTCCTGTGGCTGCAAAACAAGCCCAAATCATCAGCCCTCCACCACCGTTTGTGCTGATATGCTGCGTTTGATTTTCTCCAAATGTGGTGCTGTGCACTGGCCCGTCATGGTGAAGAGAGAACTGAGCGTAAAAATCAGGGTGATTTACCAGTTAATCCACATCCCTATCCTGACCTATGGTCACAAGCTCTGGGTGGTACAACCCGGCCACAGATAAACAGAAAAAAATGGATGGATGGAGGTTAAAGCCTACACCACGAATAAATTCAGGTACGAAAATATTGATAAATCACGGATTTGTGCGTGAAACGTTCATACACACAATTTACGCACAGATTTATGCATACACATTGTTAGTAAATGAGGCCAATTGTTCCAGAAGTCTTGAGGTTCAGATATAGCTTTGCAAACCTGAGAGGAGGCTTTCTCCTGACAACCCTTCAAAACAAGTCATACTTGTTCAGTCTTTTTCTAATTGTAATGTCATGAACTTTAACATTTAACATGTTAAAAAAAAAAACTCTGAAATGTAACTCTTGGTTTTTTGCAGTTTCTCTGAGCATTGCACAGGGAGAATTTGCTGGGATGTGCAGCAAATTCGATGGCATAGAGTTCTGTGAAAACTCTTTTTCACATGACTGTAATTGATTATACTGCTTTTGTTATGGTGAGTGTACATTATTATTATTATTGTTATTATTATTATTATTATTCATTCAACTCACCTTCACTGCACAGTAATCAAAGAAGCCAGTCTCTGAAAAAATGGCCACCAGCATCATCTGTGATATTGAAGAAAAAGAAGCATTTTCCATTATGTAAGATTATGTGTCACCCTGATATCTCAGGAATAGTCCCCACAGATGATAAGATGCTGCTCAGATAAGAGGAGGTGGTCAGAAAGAAATATGTGCTCAAGTTTCAGGTTTCTTTAATGTTTTTGTCCCTTTATTATCGTCCCCAATACAGTATGATGAGTTCAATGTTTGTACAGGTAAATTCGGGGACTCCAAACTGCTTATAAACTGTATAAAACTTACATGGAAACAGTTTAACTTATGACTAGACTAGTGACTAGAATTACACGTCTTTGAAATGGATTGCTTTAGTTTTAAAATATTTTCAGAAACTCTAAGATAAAATTCTTTAATTTTGCAACAGAGTCACATATGGGTACAACTGATGGAGAGAAATTATCTTTGAGATACAATTTAAAGTTTTCTCATTATCTATAAAGAATAAAAATCATCCCTTTTTTATCGTTTCTAGAAACATCTCAAACACCCTCTACCAAACCTGACATATTCAGGACATGTTTGTTTCCATGGAGACAGGATTTTTTATTGCCAGTTTCACTCGCCTCCGTAGAAACATATTTCGCTGTCAGACATTCAGAAGACTGATAGAAAGGGCACAGAGTCCAGGAATATCAGAGATCTTTTTTCATGCTCTGAGATTTGTTGAGTCAATGAACATGTGAGGTGTTACTCACCATGCCAAACAGAAGAGCCAGAGTCTCGTAGTCAATCCACTCCACCACTGTAACCAGGCTGGGTCTCTGTGGGAGAGACAAAGAATGTAACTACACGGATTTATCAAGAATTTCCGGATCTGAAGAGGAAAAAACAAAAGGACAAGGTTAATAAATGATCAGTCACATTAACAGTGTTAAAGTTCTAGGTACGGCTGTGTCTGATCACTGCTATAACTCCTTGCTGGCCCAGTTCCTGCTTCATTTGCTACAGCAGACAAAAGCACAGGTGGAACTAGTAACACTAATGACTGCTCTGTTCCCAAAGCGTCCCACTGAGGTACAATGGTCCACTGCTCTCAAACTCGGACCAGTGATTAAATTTGGAAATGCACAGATGTTAATGAATGACAAACGTGGAAATCAATTTTTTAAGTCATGACATTTTAATCAAAGAACTTCAGGAATTAATCCTACAGTTAAAAAATGGAAGTCTTTCTGGTCTAATTAACACATAGCAGTGTTAGCAGATGTACTATAATTTGATAATTTAGCCATTTTTTGTCTAAAACATTCACATAAAACTGGCATTAAAGATCTGCCATTAAGGACACAATCATAACTTGCTAATAATGTTATGGTTCCTGAGTCTTGGACCCTAGTTTTGGACTTCTGTTAGTCATTTTTCTCTTTGGTTTTTGTGAAGTGAATTATATTCAAGTTTTGCTCTTTGTTCCATTACTCTGTAAACCTAGTATTTCATAGTCCTATTATTTGAGTCTTCTGTTCTTAGTTTTGTTACTCTCAGGTTATCCTTTACCTAGTCCCTTTTGTGTTTCCCTTCATTTCCTCTTTCTGTCTCACCTTTATCTTTCTGTGTTTCCTGGTCTAGTCCTTCTGTCTTCCCCGGTTTCAAGTTAATCCTTGTTTCTCCTTTCTGTTGTGTCTTTCTGTCTTATTTTGGTAATGGTTGTTCTTTGTGTCTTGTGTTGAGGTTACTTCCCCTGTCTCATTATATCTATTTTTTCCATGTGTGCATCCTACCTGTTATCTCTTCCCTCATTATCCTGTGAGTCTATATATTGTCTCTGTCTCCCTCTGTTCATTGTCACATCTTCCCTCATGCCTGTGTGAACCCTAGCTCGGTATCTCCCTGCTCCGAGTTGCCCAGTAAATCTGTATCTCCTGGTGATTCCTAGTGTTTTTGATTCCCTTGCTCCATTTCCTGTTTGTCTTTATTTTGTAGTACAAAACTTATAACCAGTTTGCTTACATGCCTGAATAATCATAGCATAAAACTTGTTAACTATGGGAGTGTTGAACCATAACACAGACACGTGAATCATATGTTAAAACTTTGGTAATGTATTTTAAATGTACCTTTGCATCCCTAAAAATAAATAAATAAATAAATATTGTTTTAGTGTCAGTAAAATAGAAGATTGAGAGAGACTTACATCACCAATGATAGCCAGAGCAGCTAAGGCTGCCAAAGATCCGAGCATGGCAGCCAGGGTGCGGTGCACAATCTGAAAGGAAAAACATTTACAATAATCACTTAATTTATGCTTCTGAATGAAACACAGATACTGCATTTCAAACACTGTCCACTCACCTTTACATTAACTCTGTAAATAAATAAAATAAAGCTGCAAGTTGTCCAAGCTAAGGACAACGCTGGACAATATCTCCCACCCACTCCAAATGCAAATGGCCCAAATGCATCATTCCTGCCTGTGGCTATCTCTCTGTACAATTCCTCCATCTAAAGCACAGGTATACACTGCAACAACTGTACACCCTTAATATAATAAAGGCAGTATGATAAGAGGGGCACCTCAATTCAACTTTATCTATAGTCAATTTTTGTAATATATTGAGATATTTATATATTAGAGTTATTTGTATTATTAGAGCTATTTGTAATATTTTGTAATTTTGTAATATATTGTATTATTTAATATTGGTATTTTAACTTGTTAATTACTTTTCTTACTGTCCTGGAGCAACTGTGACCACATAATTTCCTCTGGGATTAATAAAGTATTCTGATTCTGATTCTGAAATAAGCTTAAGCTTTTTTCCTGTTCTTTTTAATGCCATTTCAGTTATATGTTTTTATAGAAAACACAAAACATATAGGAGATATTAACAGTAAAGTTATCATATGATTTTGATTCCTTTGTCATTATGGTTTGATTGCTTTGAGAACTTTCCTGAAAATGGTTCTTTAAGCAGCCTATTCTGGCTAGATTTTGAAGTGCAATCTCTTGATTGTTTTGTGAGGCATCCCTGGAGGATAGGAATGGTTTGAAAAACCATTTCTTACAGGCAGTTTTTTAAAATATTTTTTTGTTTAAAGGATCTTTATGGAACTAAAATGATTGTTCTATGGCAGGAGTCACGAACCTGCAGCTCTGGAGCCACATGTGGCTCTTCTGTCCATCTGCATCCCCATCTTCCTGCCACTTTGACAAAAAATTAATCTTAATATGGAAAAGAACAATGTTTTTTTATAACATTTTAAATACAAATTTTCTTCCATTTTCTGTTGGTAATAAAATGATTATAAGAAATTTATTCATTTTAGATGGATAATTTCAGAAAAACAGCAGAACATGGTATTAAGAGTACCAAACGTTCATGTTCCAAAAAGTCACAAATAG
>VUQS01046469.1:7053-17602 GCA_015108495.1 Heterochromis multidens
CCGGGGGGGGGGGGGCACTGAGGCATTCCCAAGCCAACAAAGAAACATTATCTCTCTAGCATGTTCTGGGCCTGCCACAGAATATCCTCCCAGTTGGACATGCCTAAAACACCTCACCTGGGAGGTGGCCAGGAGGCATCCTGGACAGATGCCTGAACCATCTTAACTGGCTTCTTTCAGTGTGAAGGAGAATCTGCTCTGCTCTGAGCTCCTTCTGAGTACCTAACTATCCGCAAAGGAGACCACAGATACTCTTAAGAGAAAGCTAATCTCTGTTGCTTGTAATTGCAGTCTTATTCTTTCGGTCACTATCCACAGCGTGTGGCTATGGGTGAGGTTAGATCAATCAGTAAAACAACTGTTTCACCTTCACCATAACAGACAGCATCACTTCAATTGTTGTAAGTCTTTGTGATTGTGGTTGTGAGTTTCCCAGTGCAAAGCATCACCTTGATGCCCGTTGGCTGCATTGATGCAGTGCTGATGCAGTAAAGGCTAGTGGTTCACACAGGCACAGAAACACAGAGAGGCAGAAATACTGTAGTCTACATTGTCCTTGTCCTGCCACTTGGTGATGTGTTGCCCTGCCTAAGACACATGTTTGACTCATGCTAAATAGAAAGCATTGTGAAAATCCCATCTGGCTCTTTGTCCACCCACTGAGAGACTGTTCATATTTGCATGAGTGCAAGCCATTTACGCACTGAGTGTCCTGAGGACAGCCAAAGGCAGAGTTTCACAAAGCTGACAGAGGTTGACAGTTCACACACTCACACAAAGTTACTTGCACAGGAACAATCAAGTAGACACTCACAAAAGCTTCTGAAACATTTTCAGAATCACAGTGACACACTCAAACACACAAATGCACAAAGCTAGACAGAGTAGTGGGAGACACAGGGGTGCTAAATGATGCAACAGAAACCTCTCTGGAAAAGGAATGGGGTTCACTGTTACTAAGAAGAGAGGAAAGAAGGATAAGAAGTGTGAAGAGACATGAAGGATCAGGGACAGGATCTGTCAGGGTCTTTGGGATTGGAAAGACAAAACAAATATCCGATTACAGTAGATGGGGGGGGAGGAGAGTCGTTTGGTCAGAAGGGAGAGCATACAGGATAGACAGAGGTTGAGTGTTTGCTGTCCAGTGAAGAGATGAAGTGACAGTAGGAAAAGCTGCAGAGCAGAGAGGGCCAGCAGATGATACATTTATAGTATGCATGTCATGTACAGATTATGCAGTACAAGACATGCATACTATAAAACATTGATTCACTCATTCACATACACCCACCTCCAGAGTTTTACTGCTAATTGGCGTAGCATCATTGATCAATTTCAGGCAGGGTCTGGCTGCAGAGAGACACAGGCAGCGATCGGAAGAGAGGTGTTATCGGTCACAAAGAATGATTTTTAAGGATTCCCCACGCTCCCCTGACTTTAAGCTAATCCCCTGATTCAGCTTCACAGAGAGGCAGAGCATGCACACGCATGCACAGAAACTTGCAAACCCACATGCACCAAAACGCAGGCACTAATATGGACAAAAAGTAGCTCAGTGCACAGAAGTCAGGGAAGAAAAAAGATAGAAGGGAGTGAACATGTGAGAGGGATGGAGAAGGGAAGGTGGATAAAATTTGTGAGAAGCAAGTAGAGGGGGGATCAGAGACATGATAGAACAAAGTAAGCTGGGAGGACAAATGGTGTGCGAGGATACAAACAGAATGATCAATAGTGAAGTGGAGAGAGAGAAAGTCAGAGTATGGAGTGGGTAAGAAAAAAGGATGCGAAAAATCATGAACAGATAGACAGAGACAGAACTTGTTTTGCTGAATATATTAATGCACCTAATAGCATACTCGATTATTAGAATTTATTATGTGCCCTTGTGGCAGTTTCTGAAAGATGAAATCATAAAAATAAATTATAGATTAAAAGAACAGTGCTGCATTTTTGGCCACTAAGATAGTTACATAGAAAGACTGATACAACTTGTAAAAAAAAAAAAACAGTGAACATATCCTATATTTGGATGAACAACATTTTCTCCTCTTTGAAACAATGCCTGTTTGTCAAAGGGGATAATCTAAAACATTAACAAGTGATACATTAAATTTACATTTTGCAGTCATAATTCTCAATTCTTTTCATAATTCAAGTTCTAAAGAACACATTAGTTGCATGGAAGAAATTAAGTACTCTCTTACATTTATGACATTTTCAAATTTATAAAATTTGAATCAGAAATCCCGGATTAGGCACCAATTATTAGAGCCTCTCTGGGGAGTGACTGGTTGACCTTGTTTTACTTTACTTACTGTTCTTGTTTTACTTTGAAGTGTGTGGTGTCATCATACCAAGATGTAAACAGCTCTCTAACACCTTCAGAAAAAAAAAGGATAAAAAAAAAAGATTTTAAATAACTGTCCAAGATTGGCCACCCTAGAAAATTTGTCCCATGAGCAAAAGATCTCCAAGAATCCCAAAATCTCATAGCGAGATCTGTGCCTGGGCAGCACAGTTGTGCAATGGTTGCCACTGTTTCCTCACAGGTCCTGGTTTGATCTACCAGCAGGCTTGGCCACCCGCCCTGAGTTGAGTCTATGTGGAGTCTGCATGCTTTCCCTGTGCATTCTCTCCGGGAATCCCAACCTCCACCCACAGTCCAAACATATGCTTGTTAGGCTAATTGGTGATTCTAAATTGGCCGTAGGTGTGAATGGTTGTCTGTCTCTCAGTGTTAGCCCTGTCCAGCTTGCACCTCCTTCATGACAGTCAGGATAAGCTCCAGCCCCACTGCAACCCTGATTTGTATAAGTGGAAGAAAATGTATGAATCTGCCACTAGATATAGCTTTTGTTATCAAAGTACAGGTATCTAACAAAGAGATGGCACGAATTTGACCTGCATGGGAGTTGTGCCAATGAAAAGCTTTTGTGTTAAAAAAAAAACATTAGAGCAAAACTACAGTTTAACAATAAACATGCTCACCAAAGACTGGCTCAAAAAGAAGGAATGGAGGGTTATTTAATGATTTAGTCAGAAAAGGGCAAAGTCTGAATCCTACTGAAATGTTGTAGAGGGATTTAAATGCTAACTGCTAACTAATGCTAACTACAATGTGTGATTGTATATACAGTATAGTTTTTCCTGCCTTTCTGTCTTTTTCTTCCTTTGTCTCTGTCCTGAATTTCTCCTTAGACTTCCGCTCTATATACAGTCTCCACTTTGCATATGCCCCCTCACCAACTCCAGCTCCCTGTCTCCCCCCTCCTCTTCTGTATGTAACAAATGAGGGACCTCCTCCAGCTGGACAGAAGTAGGTCTCGGGAGGAGGAGGGAGGTCATAAATGGGGGAACAGGGACGAGAGAGAACTGGCCAGAGGAGATACAGTCTGGATGGCCAACAAACAGAGCGAGAATAGCGAGGGAGGAAAAGGAGAGCAAGCAGGGATGATGGGAGCGATCATTCCATTTCCCTTCTGTCTGGCTCCTTGATAATGAAGGCCATTACTCATAAGCATTTCACACTCCCGGCTCACTGTCTTCTCTTTCTTTTTGTCATTTTTTTCCCTCTTTGTTCAACCTCTCTATCTGTCTATCATCTTTCTTTGCTTCTATGCATTTCGCTAAGTTTCATTACTTATAATGAACAGTTAAATAAATGTCAACAAATGTGATTCATGAAATATTCAATAACTAATTATTACAGCTGAGGCATTTATAAGCAAACAGAGACCTGTATCTGTTTCCCAGATTTGTTATTGTACAAAATGATCCTTCACTGCATCTAAAGTGCTTATGATTTCATCTGTAATGTGCCAGCACCCCTGTAGCTTAGCTAATTATTATTACAGATGGTGGGGTCATCTTTTCTGGGACCACAGATACTCTATTTATTAAAATTTATACTCTCATATTTAAAAAGCATGAAATCATCATGATTTTTGCTGTTAAAATGCAAATGGTGTAATAAGCTGTTAGAAGCAGAAATCATAGTGCTATATCACAGTGCTATATCATATTACCTTTACTCATTTAACATATTTTTATTGATGTACAGTAATACACTTTATGTATGCTATGATGACGCCATGTACAGTGCATCTGGAAAGTATTCATAGTGCTTGACTTGTTCCACATTTTATCATGTAAATGGATTTAATTTAATTTAATTCTATACACAATGCCCCATAATGACAAAGTGAAAAAAGTTTGCTTGAAATTCTTGCAAATTATTAGAAATAAAAAACAAAAACATAACATGTATAACAGATCTCTCCAGAAATGTTCAATTGGGTTCAAGTCTGGGCTTTGGCTGGGCCACTCAAGGACAGAGTGGTCCTGAAGCCACTCCTTTGTTTTCTTGGCTGTGTGCTTAGGGTTGTTGTCCTGTTGGAAGATGAACCTTCGCCCCAGTCCGAGGTCCAGAGTGCTCTGGATCAGGTTATCATCAAGGATGTCTCTGTAAATTGCTACATTCATCTTTCCCTCAATCCTGACTAGTCTCCCACTTCCTGCTGCCAAAAAGCATCCCCACAGCATGATGCTGCCACCACCATGCTTCACTGTAGGGATGGTATTGGCCAGGTGATGAGCTGTGCCTGGTTTCCTCCACACATGACGCTTGGCATTCAGGCCAAATAGTTCAATCTTTGTTTCATCAGATCAGACAATTTTGTTTCTCATGGTCTGAGAGTCCTTCAAGTGTCTTTTGGCAAACTCAAGGTGGGCTGTCATGTGCCTTTTACTAAGGAGTGGCTTCTGTCTGGCCACTCTACCATACAGGTCTGATTGGTGGAGTGCTGCAAAAATGGTTGTCTTTCTGGAAGGTTCTCCTCTCTCCACAGAGCAATGCTGGAGTTCTGTCAGAGTGACCATTGGGTACTTGGGTACTTGGTCACCTCCCTGACTATGGCCCTACTACCCCAATTCGCTGGGCAGCCAGCCCTAGGAAGAGTCCTGGTGGTTTCAAACTTCTTCCATTTACAGATGATTGAGGCCACTGTGCTCACTGGGACCTTCAATGCTGCGGAAATTTTTCTGTACCCTTTCCCAGATCTGTTCCTCGATACAATCCTGTCTCGGAGGTCTACAGACAATTCTTTGGACTTCATGGCTTGGTTTGTGCTGACATGCACTGTCCACTATTGGACCTTATATAGACAGATGTGTGCCTTTCCAAATCATGTCCAATCAGATGAATTTATTACAGGTGGACTCCAGTCAAGTTGTAGAAACATATGACAGATGATCAGTAGAAACAGGATGCACCTGAGCTCAATTTTGAGTGTCATGGCAAAGGCTGTGAATATTTATGTACATGGTCTATTTTTGTTAGTTATTTTTAATAAGTTTAACAAGAATTTCAAGCAAATTTTTTTCACTTTGTCATTATGGGGTATTGTGTGTAGAATTTTGAGGTGAAAAATGAATTTAATCCATTTTGGAATAAGGCTGTAACATGACAATATGTGGAACAAGTGAAGCACTGTGAATACTTTCCGGATGCTCTATAAGTAAAGAATAGTGTTCCATTTGAAAATTTGATGCTGAATTCAAGTGGGGCAGCTGTGGCTCAGGAGATAGAGCAAGTTGTCTACTAATTGGAAGGGTTGTGGTTCAAACCCTAGCTCCTACTCCTGTGCCAAAGTGTCCTTGGGCAAGATAGTGTATGAACATTAGGTTAAAAGTGCTTAGCCATAGTAAAAAGCGAATGGGTGGATGAGGCTTCTTGTACTAAAAAAGTGCTTTAAGTAAAAAGGCATTTACTATTGAGCAGGCAGTTAGGTTAATGTTGCATAAAGACTGGAATAAGAGGAATTTCAGCTAAGCTAGCTTAATTAACAAACCCTACATTGCATTACTTTAATGACATTAATTAACATGTGATATGTTTTTATGTGTTAAAAGGTACATGTCTTTGGTCTTTAGTGAGTTTATTTGTTACACTGTTTCTTGACAATGCACAACATCTAAGAAAAAAGGGGGAATGGGAGTTTTCACAAATTGTGAAATAAATCTTTCAACTTGCTGGTTTTTGAACTTGAAGTTTTTGTTTGTGTCTAAATAAAACCACCAGTCCCTTAAAAATCAAATCCCTTTTGCTTTCTGTGAAAACTCTCAACCCTCCAGGTCACATGATTATGTCCTTTTTTTTCATCTTGAGAGAGCAAACAGCCAACCACTGACTTAATCTTGGCAAAAAATCTATTGGTCTTGTTAAATTTACGACAGTGATTGATAGTCCATGCTCCAAGCCCCCAGTGACTTTGATATTTACTCAACTACGTCAACACAAGGATAGTAAAAAATGATAGACTAATTCTGTGGGGATTTCAGCTTTAGCTTTTACTCTCTTTTGTCCACACTCAATCATGTACAAGAGAGGCCATTTCTACACCTATCCTAACTTTATCTCAATTAATGATTGAGCCTGAGTTATAAATTTAGGCTATTAAAATGGCTTTGGCGCTCCACTGAGTCAGAGTTGAAGTATGTGTGTGATTAGGAAACAAGCAAACACACTGAAGTGGAGAAATTGAGTTGTTTTCAATTAAGGCCTACAAAGCAGAACGCACTTAGCTAGTGGACCAGCCAGAAGTTGATAGGGCTCGTTGGTGTTTAAATTGATTGAAGGAAATCTCATTACAGTGGCTGGCAAAGATGTAAATTTAGTTAGTTATGAACAAACTCGTGTCTGTCACCTTTTTGTACGTGAAGGTATTCTGTTAGCTGGTCTTCGTATCATTAATAAGAAAGAGGTGGGGAAAACATTAGATATGAAGCTACAAGAGTGAGTGAGTGAGTGTAAGTTGCATTTGTGCATGTGACATTTCAGCATACATAATCCCATTTAATACGGTCAGTTATGGAGTGGAACATTTGGCAGCAGTTCTATGTTTTTCTGTTGAAAATCAGCCAGAGCTTTTGTCGTAGAGTTGGCTCAGGCAGAGCATGAATGAATGGATTAGATATGAGAGTAAGTCACACAACAGAGAGAGAGTTGATGGGACGAGGGAACTGTTGTGTTTTCTGCTCGTAAGAACTGGCTGTGACTTTATTAATGTTCCTATTAATTCCCTGCACATGGCAATGGCCTGTGGGGAGAAAAAAAAAAAAAATATATATATATATATATATATATATATATGTATATGCTTTCTGATAACTACAAGGCTCATAGCAAGGTGTGTGAAGAAGAAGAGAAAAATGAAGAATGAAACAAAAAGAGACATGCTTTCATGTAACTGAAAGACAAAGATGACAGAATCATATTAATGCTGCACTGACTGTATAATGAAGCATTTCTGTCAGGGAAAATTACCTTTGGAAAAAGATCCTACCAGTCACAAAAAGACACATCAACACCCATAGAAAATGTGGAATGTAATTACTGCATCAATATATGTTGTTGACAGATGGGTAAAATGCCACACTGTACTTGTACACTCTGTGTGAAAGTATGTACAAATAGATAGATAGATAGATAGATAGATAGCTAGATAGATAGATAGATAGATAAATATTTTATTGATCCCACAAGGGAAATTATTGAATCTCTGAAATTAGGATCTGAAAATAGGTGTTTATTTTATTCAAAAGAACATCTGCTTACCCTTCTATGCCTGTGAGCTTTTAAACCTTATGTTCACTGTTTTTTCTTTTACCATTTGAGCTCATGTGGACTTGATTTGTTTCATACAATAGTAAGTCATAACCCTGCTAAATTTTAAATGAGGTACATTTTTGGCTTGCATGAGAGAGGTATCACTGTAGGCTAAATAATAATGTATGGACACTTAATAAGCTTCTTTCCATTACATGATTTTATTTGCACTCTCTGGGTGGTTTACTACCAGAACTGATTTTGTTGCAGACGTTGGCATTAGAATGCATCATCCCAGCTGATTTCACATTAATGAGAAAATCGTGCATGCTGCATATTTAAGTAAGCTAGAGCAATTACAGGGTGTTTATCTGAAAAAGCAATAAAAAAAACAATGTTCTAAATTGCATAATACAGTACCTCAAGAAATTAAAGCACAAATACATGCATTCACTCACTGCTGTTGTCTTGATAATACTGTCAGCTCACATATAGTAGTGTGCAAAAGTCTTGCAAAAAAATATTTTGCTATATTTTCTTAGCAAAATATAAAATTCTTTATACTTTGCTAGGAAAATGGGAAATAGGTGCAGCAATTTATGTGCAAACATACATGGAAATAAAGTATATAAGGCAAAAAAGAGTGTGTACAATTTTAATGAGCTGTGTTTTACAGATGGCTGTAGACACCCACCATTATATATCTCTTCTGACCTCCTCTATACAATTTGAACTACAAATTAAAAAGTTATGTCAAGTGGTTCCATCCAACTGTATTAAGTAACTCCTAAGAAATTTAATTTTACTCTAAAATGTTGAACTGACTCAATGAAAAGCCATTAAGTTAACCTGCCAAAACACAGTATTTTGTTTAAATAACAGAAATGACTCAAGTAAACTTAAACTGTTTCTTAAGAGTTACTTAACACAGTTGTGTGGAACCACTTGACATAACTTTTTAAAGTAAATCCCCCAAAAAACTTTGTTTTTTTAGTACAGGTCCTGTGTTAAATCTTTGCTGGATGTTTTCCTGTTTCTTAAGGTCATGACTTTCAGATACCGCTCATCTGCTATAAAGTTTTGTTTTGGTTTTTTTTAGGGCTGCCACTTCTTTTGTCCCCCACTTCTCCAGTTTCCTAAAAATTTTTAAAGACACCGTTTTCAACTAGTAGCTCTTTGGGAATCACGTTGTTGGTGCAAAAATACTATTTTATGCCTGTCAAACTGTGTTATCTTTTGCATTTTTCATAGATTCAACAAAAAAAATGGGAACAAATTATATGTTTTTGCAACAGGCTGCTAGTAACAAACTGATTTAAAATTGGTTCCTTCGTTAGTTGTCTGTTTAGTGTAGACACAACACTGGTTCACCCCTTGAGTTAAGTGTCATGTTGGAGTGTGATGTAGTAAGGACCCAAATGCAAAGACGGAGAGAGGCAGAGTACAAACAAAAAGCAAGCTGTTTAGTTAGACTGGTAAGACCAAACTGAAAACAACACTAGAAATACTAGGGAACTACTACAAAGGATTTGGGAACAAACAGGCATTATAAACAGTGAACACAGCAGTATGACACAACCAAGAATGCACACAAACTGAGGGTTTAAATACACAGTGGTTGATTAGGGGAATGAGGAACAGGTGGGTAAACAAACAGGGGCAACCAATCAAGGGAAACAAGATAAGGAAGTAAAACTAAAAGCAAGACACAAGGGACTAAAGACTACCAAAATAAAACAGGAATATGAGAGCACCTAACACAGAAACGGGGACTTAATAAGAAAAACGGGAGGCAGGAATAAACTGAAACTCAAGGAATAAAATATAAACAAAACTCTTAACCATGAACAGAAACTAGATTGCTAAACAAAAACCAGAGAATAAAACATAAAGAACCAACCAGGACAGTATCTGTTGTAAGAAAAAAATACAATACCCTGGAGAACTACTGCTTAAGACCACTTTTTAAAAAATTACAAGAAAGTCTGGCTCCTTGGAAGCAAAATATAAAGAAATCAGGGGTGGCTCAAGACTTTTGCATGATACTGTACAATATGCGCATAGACAAAGTTCTCTGTTTGCTGTGTGTGTGTTCTTCAGTTACGTCCCGGTGAAGCCTTCACTGTGTATCACACCAGTCCTACGCTGTCCAGTCTGTCCAAACCAGTGGTGCTGTGGACTCAGCAGGATGTCTGCAAGTGGCTTAAAAAACACTGTCCGCACAACTACCTGACCTATGTAGAGGCCTTCTCCCACCACGCCATCACAGGTATAGTGCACAATATGTGAATATGTAGTATCAGTTCTTACTGAAACATTATACTGATTGTGATTCTTGTGTTTTATTTGCAGATAATGTCAATCACTATGCCTGCTAATAGTGTAAAATGTGCAAAATCTAGTCTTCTAAAGTGTGTTGTTTGTGGTAAATTCTCATTGACCTCTGTTCCATTCAATAAGCATAGTAGTGGTGCTCATTTGGACTAAGGCATTGCAAACCAATGCCATAAAAGGCTTAGTAAATCTCACACAAAGTTTTATTTTTAGGTTTGTGGTTCCAAAGCTTAGCTTTCTCAACTGGAAACAGGTTTACACCCAAATCTCTGCAAAGGAGATTTAAAAGGCATTCATGTGAGGTAACGAAAGGAGTGCAGCCTATTTTTGCAGAAGAAAGGCAAAGCTGTGGAAAAAATGCTGTGTTATCGTGTTTTGAGTTCAAACAACGCACTCTCACATATTTATTTGTTAGCAAGCCCACACAAATGCATGCGAGCGCGAGATACACAAACTAAGGCAGCAACAGACACACATGAGCATGTGCATACAAATGTGTACACACATCCCCATTCTTGACAGACCAGACGGTAGAGCAGTTTCTTTTTCAGTGTCTCATAGAGAACAGATTGCTGGACTGTGCTGTAGGGTCAACCACTAGACACTTAC
>VUQS01046479.1:0-13590 GCA_015108495.1 Heterochromis multidens
CGGGAGAAGATAGTTTAGAACTTTAGAACTTTATAAAACAGGAAAAGGATATAAAAAGATATCCAGGGAATTGAGAATGCCAATCAGCAGTGTTCAAACTCTAATTAAGAAGTGAAAAATTAGGGATTCTTTTGAAACCAAGCCACGGTCAGGTAAACCAACAAAAATTTCAGTCACAACTGCCAGAAAAATTGTTTGGGATGCAAAGAAAAACCCACAAATAACTTCAGCTGACATACAGGACTCTCTGAAAAAAAGTGGTGTGGCTGTTTCAAGATGCACAAGAAGGAGGCACTTGAAGAAAAATGGGCTGCATGGTTGAGTTGCTGGAAGAAAACCATTACTACACCAATGCCACAAAGCAGCCCGTGTACAATATGCCAAACAGCACAGAGACAAGCCTCAAACCTTCTGGAACTTCTGGATGTTATTTGGAGTGATGAGACCAAAATTGAACTTTTGAGCCACAACCATAAATTCTACATTTGGAGAGGAGTCAACAAGGCCTATGATGAAAAGTACATCATCCCTGCTGTGAAACACGGAAGTGGATCACTGATATTTTGGGGATGTGTGAGCTACACAGGCACAGAGAACTTGGTCAAAATTGATGGCAAGATGAATGCAGCAGTTTATCAGAAAATACTGGAGGAAAATTTGCACTCAGCAACCCGAAAGCTGTGCATGGGATGCACTTGGACGTTCCAACATGACAGTGATCAAAAAGACAAGGCCAAGTTGACCTTTCATTGGCTACAGCAGAAAAAAGTGAGGGTTCTGGAGTGGCCATCTCAGTCTCCTGACCTCAATATCATTGAGCCACTTTGGGGAGATCTCACAGCCCAAGAATTTAGAGGAACTGGAGGCATTTTGCCAAGAAGAATGGACAGCTTTACCATCTGAGAAAATCACAAATTATGCCAGGGTATGTAAACTTATGAGCACAACTGTATACCCTGCCTGCATCTTGCAGCCTGCTGTTATGTGCTGGATTGTCTCAGGGGTATCTTTGCACAGCCTGCACCTGGGGTCTTGCCTGGTGTGGTAGACCAGAGCTGCTATCACTCTTGTGCTTAGAGCTTGTTTCTGTGCTGCTATGATTAGTGCCTCTGTGCTGTCTTTCAGTCCAGCTTTGTCCAGCCATTGGTAAGATTTTTCTACATCAGTCTCAGGGTGCTGGATTTGGGGTGAAACCCTCCATGCATGGTAAGGACGTAAGGAGGATGAAGGCTCTTAGGGTCCTGTTGATATTGTAAAGTTCTGAGTCATAGGCTTTCTTGTAGTCAGTCCAGGCTGTTCACATCTTTTGCTTTTCATCTCACTTTTGGTTTAGCTGTCAGTGCTTTAAATAATTTATTTAATTATTAATTTGATAGCTTCTTCTAAAGCGATAGTACTTTTGACTTTTTGTCCAACCATAGAAGATGAAAACTGAATCTTCTAACTTGTTTACACTTGCCAATAATAGCATCTAAATATGTAATTTGATGATGTATAGGGGTTTAAGTGGAAGTGAGAGTGAACACACACACACACGCACACACATACACACACACATTAATATGTTATATACCGTCTCGGACGTCGGCCAGATTAACAAGGTTCGCGTCAGGTGTTGAGGAACAAGGACATACTGATGAGAAGTGGGCTACTGGAACAAGGAGGCATAAGTGGAGAAGAGATGAGAACAGGGAACTGTTGGAATGCTAACAATGACTTTTACACCTGACAAACTACTTGATAATAAATATAGTCCTGATTAAGAAAAGAATAATTGCAGAATCAAAACTTTAAATGACAGACCCTAAGTTATTTACATTGGTCTTTTAACATAGGATTTGGTTATCTTCAGATTTGCTCATGTTTAGCAGTTAGTCTAAGGCAGTTATGAAAAGGTTGAATATTTATCTCCTGCAGTTGTTACCATCTGCCCACCCCCACTGGCCACCCCCAACTATGACATAATCAGGTATCTTGTCCTTTAAGCAACATATCAGATCTTTATGTTCCTTTCCTTTTGCTTTTTTATTATTTTTTTTATTTATTTATTTTTTTTATCCTGTTGCTGAAACACATGCATTTATTACCTCATGCCTGGACCACAGTAATAGAGTCCTATCCTGAGTTTCCAGACATGTCCTAGATAGGTTGTAAAAGTATCCAGAACTCTTCTGCTAGGGTTCCCAAACACTCACATCACAAATATTCCACTGTTGTCCAGTAAAGTGTCACATCAAATACAGCAACCGTATCTACAAGTACATGGTTTTGCCCCCTACCACCAGTGTTGGGTGTAACATGTTACCAGTCAAAAAACCCAGAGTGATCTCAAAGCAGAGTGTATGCTGATACTAAACAAGAAACAAAATGTGTGTGTGTGTGTGTACACACAACACACACACACACACACATATATATATGCTGGGTATCTTGAAAGACATTTTATAAATTAAAGCTATTATTATAACTAATATTATTACTATTACTAATCCTGTTATTGATTCACAATCAGTCTTGGGCAAAAAAAAAATCTGTGATTTAGAGAGCACATTAAAAATCTGTTCTGCAGGTGAGAAGTTGCTGCCATTTTACATGTGTGTTTTCAACATCAGTCTTGCTATGAGGAGATATTACTTCAAAAACTTTAAGTTTTAAGTGACTTTTAACATCAAATTCCTTTCTTTACATCTATGTTTGCATCCTTTAATTCACACACACATCCCTCTTTCTGTTGCCATTCTCCTTCCCTTTTCTTGTGTCACTTTTACCTTTCACGTTTAGACACGTTTTAGTTTTGGACTTCATCTCATATTAAACCAAAGATTTCCCAGCTGACCTCCTTCTAAACTCAGACTTGCGCTTATCACTTCATTATCTTTACCTTCTTATACTAATTATGTTCCCTTTTATCTTAGTAGAATCACTCTGGCATTTGGCTGAAGTAGCTCAAAAAGTGGCTTATCAAAGCAGTAAAATTAGAGGGCAGAAAGGCAAAGGCCATAAAGAATATTAATGATAATTAACAATCAGTAGTAAAATTAGGGTGAATTTTGGAATAGGAAGTAACATCTTTTATGCGTTGTTGCACTAAGCTCTGCATTATTGGCCTTACAGATTTATAGTTGTTAAACTGTAAAAAACAATTTTAAAAAAAGCTTTCATTAATTTTCAGTAACATGGTGTTTCCATGGCAGTTAAACAGTTGAATGCCAGCTAAAATTGGTTTCTGATTAGCGTGCGGAATGAGAACTTGCAAAGCCTTGCATAAAATTCAATTGTTCCATTACACACAGTCTAATTATAAATCTACATCTTTTCAAATCCCCCTCTGAGAAACAAATGACGTACATAACAATCATATTAAGCAGGGATCATATTATCAGCTGAAGAGAGCTCTTCCTGGCTTGGCTGGATGAGAAATACAAAGATACCAAATAGCCTGTTTCTGCATATGACTTTCCTTCACCCAACCAGCAAAGTTAAGACAGCACGTCTTCCTCATTTTATGCTGCAGCTTGAAGATCAAATCAATGGTTATAATGAGGCAATTAAAAATACATAGAGCAGCACATTAACAAACTGTAATACACTTAAGGGACCATCAAGGACTCAATAAAGGCATGGATTTACTGGCATTGTTGTCATTTATCCTTTTGATTGCACTTTAATTGCACAAAGTGTAATTGTCTGCATACAGTTTGGGCTTCAATATGGCAAATATTGTTTTCGTAACTTGCTCATATGTGTAGGCATGCCCTGAGGAATGGATTCAATGGACCATATGAAGTCATTCTTCTGCACCAGTGAATTATGGCCTTCATGCTGTTGGTGGTTGGACACAATAATAAAATTATAGCTATGTTGTACTGTAAAGATGAGAGTTCTCTCCTTGCTTCTAGCACTGCAGCATTCAATAATGTTTTCCACATTCAATAAAGATGTCTTGAATAGATTGTGATTTTTTTTTCATTATAATAAGTTAGAGACATTTTTGTGATTTAATAAAGCCACTTAGTAATCAAAACAATTAAAACTGTTTTCCACATCTACAGAACTACTATTGCTAGTACTGTAATCACAAACTCTGTTTCACAAGTTATGTCCAATTTAGTATTTGCACTAAACTAAACTAAACTAAACTTCAGAAACCTGTCCTTTTTTCCTTTTTTTGTTATCTTAGGAGTGCTGATTACTGCAATAGAGATTTTAGTAACATAATTGTAGTAACATATTTTGTGGTTTTGTTTACTCAAGTATAGTAGACATTTAAAAATAATAGGAAAATAAAAAGATTTCTACAAAACACAGACTCACTGCCTCACTAACTGTCCAATGGGCATATAGACACAACTGTAAAACCCTTTGTGAGAGAGAGAGAGAAAAAAATAGTCTCATGTAGTAGTGTGTAGTGTTGTTTTATTGGGATTCATTATATTATATGGCATACTTTTTATTTTGTCCATGTTGTGTAGCTAGAACATTATGGGTACTACAAAATATTTTCTCTGATAAACTATGCCTTGAAGAGAACATTGTAAAAGCTACAAGATTATTTTACTGTTTATGTACTGGATGGAGTTACACAGCCATAAACAATAAACATTTGTTATTTGTGGACATTAAAATATCAACAAAAACTGCTTGGCGGCATAAAACAAATGAAAAGTGTCCCTTTAGGCAAAAATTAAGACTTCATATGTGTTATATGTGTTCATAAGCTTGGAATGTAATTGCAAGTATTTCTTTATTCAGAATTTCTTAGCACACAATTTTCCATCTGTATAAAATAATTTCTAACACAACTGATAAGTTTTTCTCAACAATGACATTGCTATGTCTTTAATTATCAAATTTGCCATCATCCTACTAAAAGTATGTGTTCTAAATTGCTGTGGTGAGACATATATGATCAATAGCATTTTGAGTTTTTGCTGAAACACAAAATGCAAAATAAAAAAGGAATACTATACTCAAAATTTCTTCAAGACTTGTATTCTGTTTTGAACACCATTACATCCTGCTGGGCAATATTTGCATGTTATGTATAGTATAAGGAAAGGGATTTTGAATAAGTGCAAATACTAAAAAACAGTCAACATGTATGTTAACATGGATACATCTTTGTAGATTCAAGTTTTAATGTAATAAAAAAAGAACAAGAAGCATAAAGTTCTGTAGTAAGGGAGTCACCATGTTTTGCAAAATCAGTTACTGTGAGAACCATGTTGCCACATAGTTGGCACCAGGATTATATTGTAAATGTAAAATGTCAGTTAATAAGCTTGACTCTGGGATAACAATGTAATTATATTTGCAGAGGCATGTAAAAACACTAAATATATACTCTAGGTCTTCAGTTCTTATTTCTTTTTCAAGAATACCTCTTTATTGTCTTTTATGCATGTAACTGGGTAATTGTAAAATGTATGTTTTACTTCATGGCTCTCAAACGGTAAAATCTGCTAGTACCATACCTGTTTCCATTCATTAATCTATTGGTATTTTCTTCTCTTTGGTATTGTCAGTAATGAAAAATGAAAGATTTATACCTTACTTAGTCTTAACATCATGCGTAACTGTATAGTTAGATTTGATTTATATCAGATCTTGCTTTAGAGGATTTTGGAAATCCCATTTTTAACTTGCTCAACTATTCAATTCAATTCAATTTTATTTATATAGCGCCAAATCACAACAACAGTCGCCTCAAGGCACTTTATATTGTAAGGTAAAGACCCTACAATAATACAGAGAGAAGAGAACCCCAACAATCAGACGATCCCCTATGAGCAAGCACTTGGCAACAGTGGGAAGGAAAAACTCCCTTTTAACAGAAAGAAACCTCCGGCAGAACCAGGCTCAGGGAGGGGCAGCCATCCGCCGCAACCGGTTGGGGGTGAGGGGAGGAAGACAAAGACATGCTGTGGAAGAGAGCCAGAGATTAATAATAACTCATGATTAAATGCAGAGTGGTGTAAAAACAAATGGTGACTGAACAGAGGTGAGAGAAAGAGAAAAACTCAGTGTATCATAGGAAACCCCCAGCAGCCTAGGCCTATTGCAGCGTAACTAAAGGAGGATTCAGGGTCACCTGATCCAGCCCTAACTATAAGCTTTATCAAAAAGGAACGTTTTTGATAAAGCTAAAGATAAACTACATAACAGCATTATATACATTTTAAATAAACTGCCTTGTGATTTCATCCTATACAGCACAAACAAAGGTTTAATCAGAAATACCCATGGACCAAAAGAGAAAAGCAAACATTTGGGAAGATGAGATCAGTGTTCGCAGAAGTGAAACACCTGGTTTATCTATTTATTCATCCAATAATGCCAGACTAGCCATGGTTAATTCTATCTAAATGGGCACTCTGCTTAAAGATCAAAGTTGCTCATTAGTCTGTTTTATAAATGAGGCCCCAGGTCCTCATATTTAACTGGTTAATGTTGTAATCTAGATGCCCGACAGAACTGCAAAAGTTTCGCTTAAGTTTGTTTCATATGGGTGTATTGCAGAGACAGCTAATAACAAATAAGACACAGACTTTTTTCTTTCTTTTTTTTTATTAATTAAAGTATATATATGAACATGTGCTTTTAAAGTCAGTAGTAGAGGTTTTGTCAAAGAATTGGTCTTGCTCTTAAATACAAGATGAAACTATTTCAAAAAGAGTCATCCATGAAGTACTGTAAAGTTAAATTGCATGAAGATCATGTGAGTCTACAGTTTGTAGCTCAGAGTGAGTAAGTGCTACACACTTTTTTTGGTGAAACCTTAGCTCCGTTTATGTTAGGCTACCTGTAAGTTTATTGTTATTGTAATTCTTCACACTAGGTGTGTCAATATGAGTCTCTCTATGACACTGAGAATCATATCTCAACTTCACATTCATGCCATATTCACCTTGATCTGTGTTGGATGTCTTATCAAAGTGATGAACACAATTTCTATATCATATTTGATTTACACATAATTCTTCAAAAGTAGTCTGTATGGAGATATGCACTACTCAATGTGGTGCCTTTACTGCACAACAAAAGAGAAAAATAATTACATTTCTGTTTTGAAAATTCTTTATTTATGTAATGCAAAAGGCAAAAATGGTTTACTTCACATTAAGCTTAAACAGAAATCCTCAGTTGATTTTTTGCTGAGTATAAAGTGTAGCGAAATATATATTTTGTTTTGTTTACTGAATAATGAGTTCTGTTTTCCCTGATTTCCTGCCCCAAGCTACTAATATCACTAATTGTGTTAAGTCTGGCAGTAGCTGTTTGGTTGTGTTTGAAGCTTTAAATTATAAAGAAATATGTATAGCTGTGTGGCACAACCTTTGCATGTCTTTTCATCAGCACTTCTGCTACTTCATCTTCCCTCCATCCCACAGCCTTGACACCAGAGATCGTGTTGATTAATGTAGATAACAAATGGCACTCATTTATCTTTCCCTGTGTCGCTTTCTCTCCTCTCTTACTATATTAATGACTATAATCAACTCTAAATAAATAATTTGTGTCCCTCAGTGCATGAATCTCATCCTCCCACCTGTAGCAAATTCAGAAGTTGAATTAAAAACTGCTTTGCAGTGCAGTTTCTTCTATTCTCCCTGGTACTCTCTGTATTTTTCTTTCCTGATTTATCAGTGTCTGTTCTGAAATGTCTAAAAAATACCTTGAAGAGATTAAAGGTGTGCTGTGCTACACCAGAGGGCCTGTCTTTGTCTTTGACTGGTAGAAACACTTCAAATGATATGGTGACCCTCTTGTTTCCTGCTGTTGCATCATGGTCATGTTGCATGCTGTTTACTTTCAAAGGGCCAAAATAATGCAGCTGCTTTCTCTTTTGCCCCCTTCTTTCCCACTTCTGTTCTCTCGCTCCTCAAACACTGTCACATACTTTACTTTGTATTTGTCACATTACTTTGTATATCTCAAAGTTACAGTGGCTGACTTTCAAGTCAAGACAAACGTTTTTATTTTTATTTATTTATTTATTTTTGTGCATTCTAACCAAAACCTGCTTAAAATGCATTAAAAATTTGCAACACTACTCTAATCTGAAAGTAGGTATTAGGAAATTATAATTTTTGCAGTCTAACTTGAAGTAAATAAAGTGAAATAAAGTAAAGATATGTGGATAGGTTTTGCATTGGTTTTGGACAGATTTACACCTCTGTACAAAATACCCAGATTCCCATATTTTTAAAGTCAAATTTAAATATGCAGCACTTTGTTTTGTTGTTTATGTGAAGGTTATATATGACAACTGAAGTCTATGCATTATCAGAATGTAAGTATTTAACAAACATCTGATGGGAACAAAGAAAGCCTCCCCCGAAAAACAGAACAAAACAAAACAAAACCAAAGCAGTTCTTTTAATGAGGTGAGTTGTTTTTTTTTTGTTTTTTGTTTTTTTAAATAGACCTTTCCTGATAGCCTGTGGAGTAACTTCTGTTTGAAGGACTCTGTTCCAATTTTCCACTAAAATCTAAAGGATGTGATGGGCTTGCTTCTGACTGCCTTGCCTCAATGTTTTTCTATTGCTTCCAGCATCATCAGTGAGCAACACTAAATAATGGAAGCTTGGAAACAGAGTCCACTAATCATTCCTCAGCAAACTGCTGGCATAACACATACTCCAACATAAACTTTACATAAGGACAGCAAAAGAAAAACTAATATTGCTTCAGACAATATTTTGCTAGTGATAGTGTTAGAGAACAAGCAAGCAAGCTAAGTTTTTTCTGCTCACTAGCTGCTATGTTGGGTATCAAGTAATTTGCAGGTAGGCTTATGTTATCTAGCTTATGTTTTATCTAATCAAGCCTGTCTGACTGAATGGAAATTTCACCTTCAAGGAAAAACTACAGTGAGTATCAGCAATTTATGGAATCATTTCCTTTCTATGATCAAATCAGACCCAAAGATTTCATTCTTTTGGCTACTTTTAGGTAGCGCTAGAATGCCAGCAAACATAGACACGTTGTAAGCTTTTCTCACGTAGTAAAATATTGTCTTGAGTTGATAAAGTCAGCTAATTATTAAACTTTCAGGAATAATCTGGTAATTTAGCTGGCCATTTTCAATAACTACCACTGCTTCAATAACCACTGCTGTGTGTGTTTGAAATATGGAGACATTTGGTAGTACCATATGATAGAAAACAATTTAATAACATTTGTCTTCTCAGCCTGTCTCAAGTTCAGCTCTGGGGTCTGGGCCATTGGAAAAATCAATGCCCCAGCCAATCAGTGTGCATAAATCTTATCCAAAAAGAGGAATTAATGTATCGCCCCAAGTGAGCCTCAGATAAACTAAAGAGAGGTCACTTTTAACTACATGATAATAGTGAGCAAGAACCCTACTTCTACAAGACCCCACCCTAACTCACTGAAACTCCAGAATGAGCTGTTGGACACCATGCTGTTGATTACAGGTGTAATTTATGGGGGGGAAGACATGTTTTACAACAGACAGTAGTCTGTTGTGATTAAGTGGTTGGCTTGCTTGAGTCAATGTAATTGGCAAGCAAAGAATAACTTTTTATGCTATTCTACTGCACTAGCTGTGATATATAGACCTTATTGTCTCTTTTAACCCTCTCAGTGTTGAACCCAAAATGTTAAAGAATTACATTCTGGAAGAAGTGAAGAGCACTCATTTTATTGCCATTCAAGCAGACAAAGCAAATGACATTTCTACCCACTGCTAGCTGGTTTTTGTGCTCCATTACATCAATGCCAACAGTAATATCTAGGAGAGGTTTTCTGAGTTCATTATCATCCAGACCACACCTGCTGACACCATCTTTACTGCAGTTCTAGAGAGGATGAGTACAGTACTCCCAAATGAACACAAGGTCAAACCTATAGCCCAAGCTTATGACAGTGCAACTGAGGGGTGCCACCGGCAGGCTGCAGCATAATATGATGGATGTCTACGAAAATGCTCACTACGTCCACTGCTAGCACATCATCAGGATCTTATCATGCAGCAAGCAACATCATAAATTCCCAGGAGTGGAACATATTTTTGCAACCCCAGGTTTTCAGAGAGGCTGGAGGCTTTGTGAGGATGCTTGAACATGAGAATAAATTTTTTTCCCTGTCATTGTTCTTCAAGATCATGCCACATGTAGACATGCTATTCAACCAGCTACAGAACAGGAACATCAACCCTGCCTTCATTAAAGCACTGGTAAAGAGGTTCACAGACAGTATGCTAATGATCAGGTAAATTACAGTATTTATTATAGACTAATACTAAACTGCTGTTTTTAGAAAGATTAGTTTCTCACTTCCAGCAGACTGTAAAAGCTTGCATGCTCCATTTAATCAAAGTAAAAGTCAAAATTATTGTAGAGCACATCACAGTATATTAGTTTTAGTATTTGAAAATCTAGGACAAAAACATTCAGATGTGGATGATAATAATGCAACCAAAGCAGTTTTAAACACACTTTTTGAAGACTTGGGCTCAGATGATAACCAGGTCAACTTCTAAAAGATTTGAGATCAATAAGATTCAGGATAAACTTGTCATTCAGAACACACACAACACAAGTGTCCAGCAGAACAAAACTATGCTATATCCAGCGTAGGAATATTATATAAAATGAATAAGAATGAATATCTGACAGCAAGTTAGCAACTTAAATTTTCCTTGTTTGTTTGACCAAAGCCTCATTTTCTCTCCCTGTAAAAGACCAATGCATGTGACCAAAAGCACCAGCCCAAAAATTAATGGAGAATGTTGGGACTAGTAGAACAGCAGAGACTGGCTTTAGAGATAAGTTGTGATGATGTGATGCTGATAAAAAAACAAAAAAAAAAAACAACAACAACAAAAAGAAAACAGCAGGGCATATTGCCAGAGCTTTTTGAATGATGCAGCAGGGGGTCTGCAATTAATATTTGGGTTCCTATTTTTGTTCATTCAGTAGATTTCAGGTTTATGAGAGAGCTGTTGCAAGCAATATGATTTTTTGGTCATCTTCATACACCAGATAGATATTCTGTGTGAAATATAGCCTAACATATAATAGAACAAAGGGGTATAGTTAATATAATGACCCTGTAGACTTTGATTTATTAGTGAAACCAGTATGGAATTAAAGGTAAAAACAAAACAAAAAAAATAAACATACTGTAAAGTGCAGTTAGCAAAAATATGGGCAGGTGCAGTTAGAATTTCTTCCATCCAAACAGTTTTAATGCATATTTAAGCTTATGGTGTATTTTTCATAGGCGTGTGACACAATCCTGAAGCATGCCAAGGAACAGTTCTCTTTCATTCAGCACAGAGAGTTATTTTCACTACATAGTGAGTTCAAGAGTTGCAGTGTTGGCATGCCTTCTTATCAGTTTTTCATCAAGAACACCCTACAGAGCACTTTCACAGAGACATTTGGTCTTTTCAAGATTCTCCTCACCACACCCATGACAACAACTGAATCTGAGAGGTACTTTTCTGCTTTGAAGAGGATCAAGACATTCCTGAGAAACACCATGACACAGAATCGTTTTAATGTTCTGGCTGTGCTCTCCACGGTGTAGAAACTCGTCAGAGACATGCCTGACTTTAATAAGAAGGTCATCTAAAGCTTTGCCACTGAGAAAGCAAGAAGAGCAAAGTTTCTGTATCGGCAGTCAAAAAAACAAAGTTTTCTGTAGGTTTTCTAACCACATAGATTTTTTTTGTGCATAGTTGTCGTTGATTTAATTTTAAAAAAAGTAAGTATGAGACCGGTAAATTGACAACAAAAACTCCTCATAGCTTCTACATTCGTATTTGATCTATAAATACATGATATTTAAAAAAAACAAAAACTGTAAATAATTACAAGCATGACAGATCAGTTAATATTTGTAAAATGTTTGTTATTCAGATATTTATTACTGTTAATATATTTGTTGGTTATCAGGGACCCATAATTAGTTTTTTTATTATTATTATATTTTAAGCATTGTTTAATTTATCAATTTAATCAATGTGTTAATCTGAAATATGTTTATATACAGGAAAAATTTACATTCACTAATGCTTTTTTCCCAGGATTTTATGTGGTGTTAATATCTGTGATTTAAAGTTTTGTTTGTTTTTTTTTCTAACCAAACAAGGCCCAAAGAGGCATCTCAGATATTCTCTATTACTTATTTTATATTATAGACAAATTACCTAAGTTTGTTGAAATTGACTGATTGCAAACATTACTAGTACCCATGTAACAGCCAACATGGATAGCTAAGTTATAACCCTCTAGCAATAAGTATTCAGCTGCTTTGTCACATTCAAGTGAATTTTGTTTTCATTTTACTGATACTCGAGTATACATTATATACTCTGGTCTCCCAGTTGTTGCACAAGATACATGACATGCAGTACATAACACAGTGCAATAATAATAGCCCACAACAATGCCATGTGTGTCTTATGACCGTTGTGGCCGATGCAAGCTCGCAAGCATGTCCAAGCATGAGTTCACTTAACAATGGCACGTGTCACTGATAACAACAAAACTGTCAGATAACAGTAGGGTCAACTTTCATTGTACATATTAGGCAATAAAAAGTAGTTATATACTAGCATTTTGAAGTGTCATTCACTGAAAGAGAAAATGTTAATAAAGCCTGTTCAATGTGATTCACAGCTGAAGAGCAGTAACATTGAAGCTGATAGGACTTAAATGACAAAAAACGACAGCAAAGAGACTTTGAAGGCGCTAGAGTATGGTTCATCAAGTGATCCCTAGTGTATAAATGGGTCCCAGAGAGAAGAATGAGAAGTACCTGCATTTATAAATGACTGTAATGCAACAAGTACTTTAGTAGTCCAAGGCTACTGCTTATAGGACATTCAACATTGTTCTTTCAACATCCCAGTCCTCAAGTTTGTCAGTGTCGCAGTAAGATACAGTAATATTGAAGATATCATTTTCAGGGGTCCTTTATTTGTCCTCTGTTAAGTGTATTAAAAAGTTAAGTGCCTATGTTTTTAGTTACTAGTTGGTAAGGAATGATGAGTAGAAAACATTTTTCTTGGTGGAAGCCATGAAGATTCACCTGCTAGTATCACTTGATCAATAAGAATCAAGCCGTTCCTACTTCCCATTAAAAGACAGAGAAACATTTGGTTCAAGATGTGACTAAATATTTTTACACATGGGTCATGTGTTGCTTAATGCAGACTGCAAAACTTCCCCCTTAGGAGCATTTCCCTTCGCAGTACTCACAAAAGGACCCACTGGGCTTTTGAATATTCATTAAATTTGACATTCCAGACAGGAGGGAAGCTGACAAGCATATCAGCCTGACTCACTCAACAGAATGCTCATCTTAATCCACTGAGTTGTACCATGTCTGAATAACTAATTAGAACAGTTAATGAGTAAAATTCTGTCAAAGTTATTTACCTGAAATAGAAAACACATTTGTGCTTGTCCATTTATTTCTGCAGCCACTATTTATATTCATTGCTGTATACAGTGCAAGAGTGATATGGCATGTTCTTTGCTGCCTAAACTTCTGTGTAGCATACAATAGATATAGAAGTTTTTTTGTTTTGTTTTTTTGCTTTGCTTTTTTTTC
>VUQS01046483.1:7339-20910 GCA_015108495.1 Heterochromis multidens
TTTCTCCACAACTAAGAGCAGGGTGTAATGGTCCAACTCCTTCATTAACGTCAAGTGCTTCAGATGAGAGAGAGAAATCCCTCCAAAAATCTGGATCACCACGTTAATCCACAGGAAATCCAATCACACGGAGAGGAAGCTCAAATATTCTCACACCACATAGGTGGGGGTTTTTGCCAAAAAGTTGCAGCTTGTTTGGAATTCCTCCAGCGAATATTATTCCTGTAGTTAGTGATAATAATAAAAAAAAAAAAAACACCCAAAATTCACCAGAAGGTGCATCACAAAAATCCACCACAGATCAAATGACTGATGCTGTGCAGCTTCCTCCTCTATAGCCTCCCTCCATCTCACACCTTATTTTCTGCTAATTAACCTCTGAACTCCTGAGAAGAGAGAAAAAGTTGAATTTCTCCCATTTCCATAAAAAAAAAAAAACCCCTCAACACAAGACCAGAAATACATCAAGTCACTGTGCAGCACAGCTTTAAATAGCATGGCTGACAATGATTGGAATTATTTCTGTTAAATGTGACATGCAGAAAAACAATTTGCCTTTAAGGATGCAGAGAGGGTGGTGACAAAGGTCAACAGGTGTCCTGAATCTCATTTTCCCAGTCAGGTCCATGATCCACTTTCTAATTGTTCCCCCGTCTCTCTTGGGATCTGTAGCACAGATTTAATACCTCAGTGTAGTCCTGTGACACACTCATTCTCATGTAATAAAGAGAAACAGTGAGCGAACGCTCCCTCAGGCCCTGTGACACTTGTTCAACGCTCATTTTACTGTCTGCCTCCCTCTAGTGGAGACTAAAGAGAAAACATGGATGGAGTCTCAGCAGGAGCAGGAGGGTAATGTGAGGATGTAACTCCATCGGAGACTAAGAGAAATATTGCTTCTTTCTCCATTCACAATTATTGTCCATGCAGACCTTCTACAATTTCCTTCTCGTTCAATTTTAAATCTAGTTACCAACCACAAACTGTAACAATAAAAGCCAGAGATAAATTACAGATAGCAGAGTCTACCATTAGTGGACTGTATTAACTCCTCACATCATAAGATGCTGCTGCTTAAGCTCATCGCTGTAAATAAATAGCATTAACTGAAAGTGGCATTTTTATCATCTGGACTTTAGAGCCTGGAGGAAACAAACATTACAAAAAGAAAATAAAAATAAAAACTTACAATGCTTACATTAAGGACATACTGTACTGAGCGGTGATGCTGGAGGTGGCAGAGCTGAAAATGGATTAGAAATTAGTATATCAGAGGAACAGCTCAGGTTGAGCAGTTTGGACATGTGCAGAAGAAGGATAGTGAATATACTAGGCAAAGGATGTTGAATATGGAGCTGCCAGACAGGAGGAAAGCAGGAAGACCACAGAGAAGATTCATGGATGTAGTAAAGGAGGACATGCAGAGGGCTCGTGTGACAGACAAAGATGCTAGGGAGAGGATGGAGGAAGAAGATCTGCTGTGGTGACCCCTAAAGGGAGCAGCTGAAAGGAAAGAAGAAGAAGAAGAATGAGTGAAAACTGAATTTATTAGTGACATTATTTCACACTGGTTGGGAACAGTGACAGATCTTGTCATGCCTTGTGTTGCTCATTAATAAACATTAGATTTAGGAGGATGACAATTAACTGATGCTGATCATATGGTTGGACTGAAACAATAACTCAGCCCAGGAATTTGACTCAATCCCAGCCCACTTAGGCTAACCCTCTGTGTTATTTAGGGTGTCCACCATATCAGGATTTCTTTATGTGATTAAAATAATTACTTAATTTTTTTATTGGATGTGTTTTGTCTGTTTTTGGCAAATGACCTACACTCAAAATAGGATTAAAGGGTGGTATAGAGTCTGAAACCATATCTCTACAACAGATGTATGAAAACATCCAAACATTTTTTAAGAATAACATTATGTGTTATTAACTTGATATTTAAAATTTAAATATCTATTAGAGAAAAATATATGTTACTGCATGCTACTAAGGCTGAAGTTTGTCCACTATTTTCATCTGGGAGAAAAGTTCTTCTTTCAGCTGCTCCCTTTATGAGTCACAATGGGGATCATCTGCTTCCATCTCACCCTATCCCTAGCGTCCTCCCCTGTCATACCAACCCTCTGCATTCCCTCCTTCAATACATCCACGATCCTTCTGTGTGGTCCTCCTCTTTTCCTCCTCCCTGGCAGCTCCATCCTCAGTATATCCACTATCCCTCTCTGTACAAGGTCAAACCATCTCACCCTTGCCTCTCTAACTTTGTTTCCAACCTGAGCTGCCCCTCTGATATACTCATTTTTAAATCTGGGAGAAAAGTTCTCAAGCAAAATGTCAAATGTAAGAAAGTAGAGACAGACAAGTTGAGGTTTCAAGGTCTGCTAAGGCCATACATGCACCCTCTAAAATGTACTAGGAATATACCAATCACAGCACATATTAGCACAATTAGCCTACATCGTTTAAACAAAGAACAAGACAGTGAGATAAAACTTTCAAATGATTATTTTTATATTCAAGCATTAAGCAGAGGTATGAGAAAACTTCATATAAAGTCTCACAAATTGAACATAAGCTACAACATATGTTCAATGTTTTTTTTCTTTCTCTGTCCTCCACATTTCCCATGAGCCTCAATATGTCTGGGACACATTGCATGTCTTGCTGGGCAGTCTGCATACATGCATTAATGTGGTGTACACCCATGGTATGGATGCTGAGGAGAGCATACAGTCTATAGGCAAACGTGATGTGTGGTTTCTGATAGTTCCCTCAACTCATTCCCGCTTTTATAATATTGCTACTCAAATTCACAGCAGGGCAAAATGGCCTTTAGGCCACCGGGATATGTTCTGGTGCTTCCAATTGCCAGTCCACTACTGCCAGCTTTAAAGAGGACCTGTAATATTGAGTATATTGATTCGTAGTTTAAAGTAATCTTTTTATCTTTTGCCATGCCTTAGTGTAGCCCCTCAGCTGATCCCTGGTCTGAAACAAGCCGTTTTAGCTCCTCTCACTTTTAGTTGATTGCTTTCTGATTGGCTGCCCCCTGCAAACAGAAGGTGGGTTGATATTATAGAGGTCCAACTGTAGAAAAAAAAAACTGAAAAAACTGAAGTCTAAAGTCTGAGCTTTTGTTTCACAGGGATTAATTACACATACACTGAACTCATTTGAAACTTTAGTTATATTAGATAAAACAAGAAGAAGCACAATAGGTCCCTTTTAACGATTACTGAAAGCATTTACTATCTGTCCTAATCCAATGTACCAGCTTTTGGAAACTGATGATATGAATCATAAATTCTCAGTAATTTTTTAAATTGATCTAAAAGGCTTCTAAGAAACATGAAAATGAGCAAACAAACCACAGATGAACAGAGTGAACTACTCACTTTCTCCTTATCTTTCTTTACAGTACACTGACGTCACTTGCCACTTAAAATATCCAACACAAACGGGCAGTAAAACACCAGATACTGGTATCAGAAAGCCTTGAAATAGGGCTCATACATCTCTAAAGACAAGGCTACCTCTGGCATCGATTTCATCCCAAAATAGGTCCAAGCTGCACTGATCCCAAAAATCGACATCAGAGAGGACCAGCCTGAAAGGTCAGTGGTTTGGTCTTAGATCACATCACTTAACTGGACTATAAGCATGCACACATGCACACAAACACACACAACAAATGCCAATGGGTGAATATTTTTTGTAGGGTGAAATCAAAGGATCTTTTGTCGAGTGCTGATGATATAAATAATTCATGAAACAGGCCATGGCATCTTATTGGTCTTCTGATTAATAAGCAACCCCTAATGTATTGCTGATGCTAAATGTGGGATGTCTTAGCACATATACAGTAACCAAATAGATTCTGAGATAGCCTCCTGATGTGGTTTAAAACATACTTTAATAAATATTTGTCTGTGTGTTTCCTCCAAGAGATTATAATCTACTCCATCATGAAAAAAATGGAATGAACGAGTATTTCAAAACTCTGTTATACTGTATGTGCACCAGAGGTTTCAAGTTTTCACATCACATTTAATTATACCTGAACTGCGAGTTTTCCAGATGTCACAAAGAATCTTTCATACATGATATTTAAACTCAAAACTTTATAGCAGGTATGTGGAAAACAAATTTCTAATGTAAAAAATCGTAAACACAAAGACAGAATAAAAATGAGGCAACATAGAGATTGATAAATTCCAACAAAATCTGTTGGGTTACATCTAAGGAAGATTAATCCAACAGGATTTCTTTGAATAACTTGTCTGCCCAAACTTCAGTTAATTTTGTTATTTAAAAATAACATGAAAGCACAAATTTATTCTCAGGATGGATGTCTACTCAGTGGTCAGTTTATTAGGTACACGTGCACAGATTAACACAAGAGCACATTTACCTGTTTGCTAAATGAATAAACACCTGTTTATTCACACACTTCCCTGACCACGGTAGGTAGATAGAAAGCACCAAGCTGGCTTTTTTCACCAGTTTGTCCAGTCGCTTGGTGTTTTTGACCACCAGGCTGCATCCCCAACACACAGCAGCATGAAAGAGAGCACTGGCCACCACAGTCTGATAAAATATATATAGCATCCTATCACACACACCAAAGGACCTCAGCCTCTCCTGGAAGAAGAGGAGGCACTGCCTCTTCTTGTGGAGAGCATCAGTGTTCAGGGATCAGTCGAGCTTGTCATCCAAATTTGGAAGGATTGCACTAGTTGTGATTGAAAAGTGGTGTAATCCTGGACATATTACTGTCAATGAATGTTTATGTGGCCTGAATATTGAACTGCTAGTGGTTAGAATACGTCCAAAGGGAATTTGTCCTTGCTGTTGCTATTTGAATCCAGTTTCAATCAACACACTCTTTGGATTCCTCCATCAGAGGCCAGCTGATGGAGGAATCCAGCTGTCCTGAATGCATTATATTCAGAGCTGTTTCTAATATTATGCCCCCTAGTCCATGTAAATTGGGAGGACACAAAAATGTCCTTTAAAACACCAGACCTCAATTATAAACATATAATTTAATTCATGTATTTCCAGCCATGTCACCAAAAACTGAACTAATAAAGCCAGATTTTACAGCAAATCTCTCATATCTCTCATATCTAATAAAGTAGCCACTGAATGTGGTGTTTAGCTATGATTTTAGAAAGCTCAGAACCACAGACTCACTCAAAGTCATCTTACTGCTATATCAGATATATACATTTCTCATTTCAGCATTAAACAGTTGTATTTTTTTACATTAATGTTGACTCTACAGTATGGAGTAAAAATTGTTTAAAAGTTTTCTATGGAGTGTTACAGCAGGCAGTTCTGAAAGAGAGAGATCATTTAAAATGGTGTGTATTTCTTCTGTTTTTCAACTAAAGCATGCAGTTAGCATGCAGAGCCAGCCCGAATATATGCAAATATGTGTGTAAATAGATCTGAAACAGACACAATTAGTTGATCAGCATAAAATAATTACTTTCAGAATATTTATTTGATGTATTTTAAGCAAAAAAAAAAAAAGTAATGTGACTAAATGTAAGATTTTGATGCAGTTCCTTCCTATAAATATATAGTAAAATACTTCCATTTTAGGTGGCCCTGTCTGACTAGCTGACAGATCAAAAAGCAGGGTACAGCCTGGGTAGGTCCAGACCATCACAGGGCCACTACAGCAAAAATTCATCTGGGTAAGTCAAAAAAGAAGATAACGCTTTGATGGATGTGTTTTCAGATTTAATGATTTACTAATTAAAAGAGCAAATAATCAGTGGATTAGCTGGTAATGAAAATGATCCTCAGTTACAGGCCTAACTGTAAAAATGGAAACAACCTCATGTTATTACGCCACTCAAAATTCCCAGAAATATCACCATGATATCAGAACCCAGTCTGCTCAACCACAAGCATGCTCATAATACATAAAATGATTTATATGTAGGAGTCAACTTAAAATGCATATACAAAAAACCCATGAAGAATAATATTCTTCAGTCAGTGTTTCTGAACTGGCATTTTTCACAGACTGTGTTATATTTATAGCAGGGCTACTAACTGGAAACTGTGTCTATGTGAGGCCAGTCGACACCTGCACCTGTGGATTCTGAAAACTACAATAGTAGATATATACGCAGATATATATTCCACTTCCTGTATAGATGATTATCTAAATATTCCACTGCCAAATACTTGAAGAGAAGATGATCCAGCAGTGGGATAATGACACTGCAGTTGGGAAATCATTATTATTTGGAGATGATGAAGTAGGTAGTTAAATGGATGAAGGCACATGATGGGAATTTTGGAGGCTACTCAGGGATGGCCAATGTCCTTCAGGGTCCTGGAGGAGTACTCGGGGCTCCATATTTAGGCGGTCTCAGAGAAAGCCTGTTCGATACTTTATGTATAATTGATGTGAAGTAATGCTAAACCCGGGTGTAGGCCCTACTATGGGAGGAGAGGAGGAGGAGGAGGAGGAGGAGGAGGAGGCAGGGGTGGTGTTGGAGGAACTGAAGACTGTAAAGATTGAGGAGTGATAAATTATGAAAGGACATTACTGGTGTTTTTGTTGAATTTATTACTTATGATGCTGAGCCATATAACAGGCACTAATGTGCCGACTGGAGCCTTCCGGCTATAATTGTCTTGGCACACTGACTGCAGGGCACTCTGAGTTGCTGGCCTTCAGCCCAAAACTCTAGTCAAAGGGAAAAAATGCATCATTCAAAGAGCAGTATCTGTTGTTTCTTTTGCTGTCCTAAAGGTACGCTGCCTGTTGGTCCTTCAAGGCTTCATGGAATATCAGGCAAAATTAAAAACAATCCATTAACCTTTTCAACTCTGATGATACCATTAGAAAGATATGTTAAAAGCTCCAAATAATACTGCATCTACAGAAATGAAAAAAAAAACAAAAAAACAAAAAAAAACAAGCATTAAAAGTACTTTAGTGAGAGCTTTCTACTTCATACAGAGAACGCGGACAAAGATCGAAAAGAGAAGACACAGTCGTGACGTTTTTCCACTCTTCATTCAGTTTTTTTCAAAGAGCCTTGTGCTTTTGCCTGTCAACAGAACGTTAATTAGTGATTAAAACATAAAAACTGGAATGTTAATGCTTCTGAACATTCAAGTGAAGGTCGTGCACTTTTGTCCATGTGAAGAAAGAATACAAGATCAAAGAGTTCAATATGTTCTGTCAAACGGGCTAAAGTTCCTCCCAGCCGATGTGTCAGACTCATAGATGGTATAAAACATGGATGTAGCTTCCAGGTCGGAAAAATAAAGCCAACACGAAGTGCCTTAAACCTGCATTCAATGTGAAGATTACCAGATGGCGATAACTGAAGTTGCAAAAAGACTTTTGGTCCTCTAGAAGTCTATGGGAAAATGCCTTTCTGTCTTGACCTCTGTAAACCTCTTAACCACTTTGCTGCTGAGTTATGGGCTCAGTCACTCATTTTGGGTCATACTGAACCTTAAAGCAAAGGTTCACATGCTTTTGCCACTTAAAGATATGTCACATTGGATAATTATATTTAAATAAATTACCGAGTTTAATATTGTATGGTGTTTATTTACAAGGCTCAACTACAAATACTGCCCGTTTACATGTCTTTCCTTAAATGTATTTACACTGTCAGGACAGCTATTAGCTATTAGCACCTATTCACAGTGAACCTGAAAAAACTGGACTTCAAAAAATATGAACTGCACATTTTGAAAGGTTATATTTCTGTATCTTAAATTACTCCTGCACATTTCCTAATCTGTGAACACGTGTCTGTCTGTTTACCAGTGTGTCTGCTCTTAATCTGTATGTGTCTCTCGTTATCAGGTTAGTCTTGAAAAACAGACTTTGATCTCAATGAGACAGCCTGATTGAATAAAGGCTTTAATAATATTTTCATTTTATTTGTTTACCTCTGTTTCCATTTTGTTTACTTTTGTGTAAAAATATGATGATACTTTAGATCATATTGATGCAGAAACATAGAAAGCTCTAAAGCAGGGGTGTCAAACATAAGGCCCGGGGGCCAGAATCAGACTGGCAAAGACTCTAACCTGGACCACTGGACAGTTTTGGAAAATGTGAAGGAGGGCATAAATTTTGGACTTTTAATTGTATTTTCAAAGGTTTAACAGCTTTTCCTGCTGATAAAGACCTCCCCCGTGGCCATTCATACTACACCAAGGTAATTAATAGATAAACAATTAATGACATAAGTTTCTGTTTTTTACTATCTTCTATAGAAAGTTCTGTTTTGTTTTTTTTTTGCAATGGGTCCACAGTAAAAAAAAAAAAAAATTGAAAAAAATTATTTCTTATTTTTTATTTCTTATTTCTTACAATTTAAGCCTGAAGAGTCTGGCTGACAGAGCAGCTTTTCTTTATCAGTAGTCTTGAAAAACAGACTTTGATCTCAATGAGACAGCCTGATTGAATAAAGGCTTTAATAATATTTTCATTTTATTTGTACGTCTCAGTTTTTCATGTAGAAAAACTGAGACGTACTGTTTTTTTTTTTTACACTTCTTTTCCTTATATTAAGATATTTCTGGGATTAAATGTGTAGTTAAAACTTCTTTACACTCACAGAAAGGGGAGTTTCACAAGTCTGGCTCACTTAAGATCAAACTGGGCTGTAAAATGAGTTTGACATCCCTGTTTTAAAGGGTTCATCAGCTGCTAAGCACCACTGTTTCTTTATCTTTGTCTATTTTTCATGACTCACTTTTGTGTTTTTCTGCAACGTAATCTAGACAGTATAAAATAAACTAAAATGAACTTATCTTAGTTTAATATTGGAGGAGGCAGTGTGGACATTATTATTTGCTCACTGTCCAAATTATTCACATCCATTAAGTAAGACTGCAAATAATGATTTCAGTTTAAATTCTTTACATATGCTTAGAGACCAGCAGAATGGCTCCTGTCACTTTCTCTATATATGAATGTTACTAATGAATTCACATGTAAACAACAAGTTGTGATTGGTTATATCTGTTTTTCAACTACTAGATAAGGTCCTGTGTGATGATGTTAAAATTCAAATGGAGAAAAAGGCAGATCGGCTTATCTGTGGTTAGTTAACGATACAACAGGTAACACTGGAATATTATTTCCTTTGTTGGAAATGAGTAATCAGAAGTCTTGGATATATCCAGCTGTGTTTACTAGGAGGCAGACTTTAATCACAGAGGAATTTGTGCATACAGCGGCAGACTTTACAAGTCCCAAAACTTCTGAATGTCCGTTTTTTCTCGAGTACTCCCTGACAACTTTTTCTTTTTTTGGACAACCATGGTGGGTTTTAAACAGTTTGTTTTACTAAACTCTTAAGGGAACAATCTATCTTTAATTTCATAACCAAATTTGGAAACACAGCAATATTATGTTAGGATTTTTGCAGAAGCATTTCCATAATGGCATGCAACACCAGAGTTTAATAAATAAATCTTTACTTTAAAGCCTGATTACTCAGAATTTATAAGCAGCATACAGACATTTAATAAATGATTTACAGCACACTATAATGTAAGCAAGCTCAAGTGTTTATACATGTATGTGTAAACAGTAATAAGTCATCCTGTGGAGGCTGAGGTCTTATAAGTTCACAAACGGCAACATGGTCAAACTCTGCACTCTTAATATGAAGTTATAATTGTTGATATATTGATTATTACTAAACACGCTCTATATTGTCACATAACTACATTACAGTGGGTTATGAGCTATTAAATAAATGGTTATGTAGTGTTTAATAGTGTATAAAAGTTATCCAGCAAAGGGGCTGCAGGTGGGCCATTACCTTCAAATGAGGACATCGGCTCCAGGATGCCAAACTGCTTGAGAACTGCCATGAAAAGGATGATGACCACGCCAATGGCAAATAGCTCCATGCCCTGGATCCCCATGACTTCAAAACAGGGAGGAGCCCACTCAGGGCTAACCAAGCCCCCGGGGAGAGATGAATGAAAGTGCGGGTTGACACAAGTTACCGCACTATTCAACAACAAGTGGTTTCAACAGGGGTGAGCCAAGAAGCAACAGGAACCAGCCTAGTTGGTGGGTGACTGTATGAAGTTGCTTCCTGGCCCAGGACGCAGCATGAGAACCAGCTGGATGAAGGCTCCTCTAATGTCAACACTGATGCTGAAGTGGAAAATATGTAGAGGCTGACATATATGGAAAACCTTCCTCTCTGGACCCATGAGAAAAACTGGGAGCTGTGTCACAAACCATTTATTAGAGCGAGTTATAGGAGACTTTTAGAGTCGCTTTCCAGGCTTTCCTGCTGTACGCACCATCAAGAGCTCACACTGGAAAAGACACAAGCTACTACTCAGCCTATTAATCCAGTGACTATCAGTCTTCACAGCATAGAATTGACTAATAAATCACATCTTGGTTTTGAATTAAAATGTCATTTAGGAGATGCAAACAACGTGGTACAGCCTCTGTGTCCATTTTTATGAGTTTGCTCCCATTAACTAGGAGAAAGTCAGAGTGGATAGGACAGACTTATTGAACAGAACATCCGAGAAGAGAACATGAAAAACCCAGGTCTTCTCATCTTCCATGCCATAAAACGGCAAAACGGCATTAGCGATCATAAATAAATCACCCCATTACAATCGCTAAACCGCATGAGCGATCTCTAAAACCTCAGCTCTGGAACAAAAAAAAAACATACTGCAAATGTTTAATCTGCAAACTGAGAACTATCTGACTCTCTAACCTCAGCGGTACCCACTGAAAGCAGACCTTTCAGTCAAGACTGAAAAAGCAGAACTTGGATGAAACAACATTCTGCCCAAAAAAATAAAAAAAAAATCAAACAGACTGATGGGGCTTACTTGATATTTTAAATCATTTAAGGAACCACTTTTTGCTGCTCTGTTACTCATACAGTAGATAGTAATCCTCACATCCACCATTCAAGCTTAATTTGACCGTTCACAGTTCAGTTTAAACTTGGCATCGCGGTCCATTCTTCATTGTCCAAATCCAAGTCCAGATATGGAAGAGTATGACCCCTGAGAGAACATACTCAGAGCAGCAGCAGCAGCAGCAGCAGCAGCAATGTCCGGGAAGGGAAATCCTGAGAAACGAAGAGTAGCTGTGAGGAATGAAACCTCCCCCCTCAGTGTCTGCCTCATCTGTATGCACTTTCCCACCCCTCTCCTCTTTCTCTGCAGCTTCCTGAATTAATCTGTTGCTACTTCTAGTAGCAACTTTTCACCCCTCAGCTCAGTTGCTCCAGCTGTGTTTCCACCTCAAACCTCCCACACATCCTGTCCTTCTTCTACTCTTTTTCAAGTCCACTGGGCTCCTCCTTTTCCTCCATCTGTCTATATGTGCTCTGGAGCTTTCAGCCTCCTCCTCCTTCCCTCTCTATCTCATCTGTTATTCCATAACTTTGGCCAACAGCAGACTTTCTCCCCCCCTTCTGTTGGGCTCTTGCAAACTATCCATTCTGTCTTCAATGCATCCACCTCTTCACATCTTCTCCTTTCACATCCAGGAAGGCTTAAAAGTGTTTTGGGGAGTAAATTGCAGTAATGCTCAAATTTCAGAGCAGTGGATAAATGGCATAAATGGCAACAATAAACTCTGATAAAGAGCTTCATAATGTCATAGTCATAATACATAGTCATGTCTCTTTGGGGTTATTTTGCATCTTTTTTTAGTTGTTTAGCTATTTTCGTGATTGTTTTAAATCTCTTTCTGGCCATTTTGTGTCTCTGCATATTTTTTTAATAAATATTTTGCTTCGTTTTGTAGACATGTTGTGTTTCTTTTGAACATTCTCCATCTTCTGTTGCAGTTTTCTGTAGTTTTATTGTTTTGCATCTTTTTGTTGTTGTTTTGCAATTTTTGTGGCTACCTTTTGTCTCTTTGTAATCATTTCTTGCTGCTTTGTGGCTGTTTTGCCTATTTTTGTGGTCAGGTTTGATTATTTTGCATCTGTCGTAGCTATTTTGTTTTTCTTTGTATTCATTTTGTGTGTGTGTGTTACTTTTCTTTGTGACTGTTTGTACCTCTTTGCAGTAATTATGCATCTTTCTGAGGTCATATTATGTATTTCTGTAATTGGTCATCTTCTTTTTGGTGTCAGATTGTGTTTGTGGACATTTTGCATCTTTTTATAGTTGTTTTCTGACTCCTGCATCTTCTTGTAGTCATTTTGCATTTCTGTGCACATTTTGCTTCTTTTTATAGTAGTTTTTGTGTCTTTGTGGTCATTTAGTAAGTTGCTTTATTATTTTTTTCTTATTCTGATACTCATGTTGTATGTTTGAAGTTATTTTGTACCTTTCTTTCATTTCTTTCATTTCATCTTTCATATAATTTTGCATCTTACTTTTTGTTCTTTTTAAAAAAAATTATTTCACATCTTATTTGTTTTTTTTTCTATGTTTTGGCTTCATTTATGAGGTTCACGTTTTGATTGGGTACTTCTGTTTCTCTTTGCAATCATTTGCTTGACTTTACAAGAAAAAATGTTGGCAGAGGTTCTGCAGAATGTACTCTACTAATCCACGTATGATACAATTCAGATGTCACCACTGTGGCTCTGCCAACTCCATTATCTTCACCTTCCTCAGCTGGTACTGTTTGCAGATGAGGGATGAAATCAAAAATTACTCACACAGGTCGAGCAAATACAGAGATCAAATAGGAACACCAGCCTCCCTACACTTGTAACTTCTCAATCCTTCTGTTTATCTGTTTTAATTTGAACTAGCGACAGCATAAGTCCTAATTATTACTAATGTACTGCTAAACCATTTTAATGATTACTGGAACATGGTCCACAGTTTGCCAAAGATAACATGGAAAAATATAATTGAGCGGGTGAGCGTCAGTGTGTATAAATGTGTTTGCGTGTGTTTAGCAGGTCAAAAGAGGATAACTGATGACTCTGCATTTGCTAATGCATCAAGATAAGATGTGTGTGTGTGTGTGTGTGTTTGTGTGTGTGTGTATGTGTATGTGTGCGTTATTGTATTGACTTGGATGGAGAAAGGAGACGCAGATGGGAGGCCGGAGCGAGATCAATATCTTTGTGGTCAGGTGGTGGAGATCCCCTCTGTTTTTCCTCCACCTTGTGAATTTAACCAGAAAAACTGAGGTCAGCTATCAATGATAGAATCACATGACTAGTTGCTGTGTGGTGGGATTTATAATAAACGGACCACCCTGAAGGTCAAATTTACATTTTAGTTACAACTTTGAAGGAGAGTTGGACAGGAGACAAGCAAACATGAGCTAAAATTAAACACACACACACACACACACACACACACACACACACACACACACAAACACGCACGCATACATACACACACACTTTGCATGCATGTATCTGGGCTTGGTGTGTATACTTATGAATAACTGTGTGTGTGTGTCTATTCTGAGATTCTGAGAAAATATCAATGCTGGTGGATTTCTGTGTGTGTGTGTGTGTGTGTGTGTGTGTGTGTGTGTGTGTGTGTGTGTGTGTGTGTGTGAGAGAGAGAGAGAGAGAGAGAGAGAG
>VUQS01046485.1:0-11977 GCA_015108495.1 Heterochromis multidens
GCTGGCATATTATACAGGAACATCTGTGCCGAGTATGGCCTGGAAGTCCCAAGGTCAAAGTGGGATACGCTCCCTAGGGTAGTCGAGAATGACCAAGCTAAGATCCTGTGGGACTTCCAGATACAGACAGACAAACCAGTGATGGCTAACCAACCGGACATAGTAGTGGTGGACAAGCAGAGAAAGAAGGCTGTAGTGATAGATGTAGCTATACCAAGTGATAGCAACATCAGGAAGAAGGAACACGGGAAGCTCGAGGAATTCCAAGGACTGAGAGAGGAGCTAGAGAAGATGTGGAAGGTGAAGGCAACAGTGGTCCCCATGGTAATCGGAGCACTCAAACTGGGCAACTTTAAATGTAAGTGGTCTGAGTATTTCAAAAATTGCTGATCCACAGGGATTTTCCCACACAACCATCTTTAGGGTTTATAGAGAATGGTCCAGAAAGAGAAAATATCCAGTGAGTGGCAGTTCTCTTGGTGAAAATGTCTTGCTGATGTCAGACGTCGGAGCAGAATGGCCAAATGGTCTGCTTTTACCTTATAGAAAGGCAACAGTAACTCAAATAACCATTTATTACAACCAAGGTATGCAGAAGAGCATCTCTGAAAACACAACAACCTTGAAGCAGATGAGCTACAGCAGCAGAAGACCACACCGGGTGCCACTCATCTCAGCTAAGAAGAGGAAACTGAAGCTACAATTCACACGGTCTCACCAAAATTGGACAGTAGAAGACTGGAAAAACGCCGCCTAGTCTGATGAGTCTCGATTTCTGCTGCAACATTCGGATGGTAGGGTGAAAACTTGGCGTAAATAACTTAAAAGCATGTATCCATCCTGCTTTGTATCAGCAGTTCAGACTGGTGATGGTGGTGTAATGTTGTTTGGATAGTTTCTTCACTTACCTCACTTTTGGCCCATTAGTACCAACTGAGCATTGTTTCAACTCAAAGCCTATTTAAGTATTATTGCTAACTCTGTCCAAGACCACAGTGTGCCCATCTTCTGATGGCTGCTTCCAGCATGACATAATACACCATGTCACAAAGCTCAAGTAATCTCACTCTGGTTTCTTGAACAGGACAATGAGTTCCCTGTACTCAAATCACCTCCATAGTCCCTCGATCTCAATCCAATAGATAGAGCACCTTCAAGATGTGATGGAATGGAAGATTCTCATTATGGATATACAGCCGTCAAATCTGCAGCAACTGTGTGATGCTATCATTTCAATATGGGCTAAAATATTGAAATAATATTAAAGTAGTTCTAAAAGACCGGTAATAGCAAGGTGTACCTAATAAAGTTCAGTAGTTGTTCAGTACGAATATATTTATGAAGCACATCAAAAAATATATATTTCAGCACACAAAAAATAGTTCAAACTTCTGGTTTCTTCTCATGAGTGAGTGCTTTTCCAGTTGCTCACGACCACAGAGAGCTAATTACTGTACACTCAGCTGTTTTTTTATTTAGCACCACTTGGTCAAAAGATGCTTTGATACATTTTCTCTGTTCATCACATAGAAAAAAAAAGCAAGACACTATGGTTTGATGGTCTGCTTGCCTTTATGTTCTACTTCTATGAGCAGGATGTGGGTGGAGCAGACCATCAGGTCAGTTGGAGACACTTTGGCCCAGTGTTTCCTCTATAAAACTAAACCCTTCATCAGACCTTTGGGAGCCCTTGTTCCATATGCATCTTTGTTTTGTGCCACTCAACATTCCCACCACCGTAATCCACTCACACATTCTCAGTACTGATAAAACTGACTTCCACACCTCACGGTCATCTTTGTGTTTGTATTTTTATGTTAATTTAATGTTTTTTGTTAAAATAAATTAGTATTTACTGGCCTTCACCCTGTGTCTCTCTCTCTCTTGTCATGGCTTCTGAGCTGGGGTCTTGGCAATTTGCATATATTAAGAATATTATTATCCATATTAATCACATTGTAATAGTGGATTACCAAGCAACGGGCTTTGCCCAGTGCTACTCTGTCACCATGTCCACTCCAAGTAAAAAAAGCTAATCCTGTCATAATGCAACTGTCAGTTCTTCCACAAAATGAATCAGAAGTGTTGCACTTTGTAGTCATAGTAGTCATGAGAATTGATATCGTCCTGTGTTAGTGGGATTTTGTAGACTACAGTGAGTGTTCTGCCATGTGTCTGAAACCAGACTCGAGTGCTTGTTGTGGCACTGGGATGTAATAAATCCATGACCTTGGTCTGGAAGGTTTAAGGTGTTGTGTGGCAGGATAAACCAGACCTCTGGGTGCCTTGTTAAGGTGGCATGACTCACCTGCTTGTGGTGGTGGTCGTAGGAGTTGATGTGGTTGTCATACTGTTGGTGTCTCACGTACTGCTTATCACAGAGCTCACAGTAAAACCTCGAGTCCCCTTCCTCCTACCGAAAGAAAGAGGTGGGAAGGAAGTCAGAAAAAGGAGAAAAGAGTGAAGGTCTTAATATGAAAATATAATTTCTTATATTTTGTCTGTGTGGTGACCTTGAGAGTTATTCCTCTATTAACAGGGCATATGGCTCTTTATTCTCAGTTATTAATGATTTCTTTACTAGAAAAATATAATTTTTTAAAACTACTTTTTTTTTTTTAACAAAGATGAAGCATGTCCCCAAGGATTCAAAGTTTTCTTTACTTCATCTGCAAAAGGATTCTGGTCAGTGAAAAAAGAACACAGTGTAGAAAATCTTCGGCTAATAAAAGGTAAGGAGAAAAACAAAGATGAATCTGTACTCCTGCACTGAGGTTTCTCTCCAGATTAATTTTGTACAAACTATCACAGTTTTCTGTCTTTAAATGTTTGGCCATAGCTTCCTCCTCTTTACAGTCACTCCTTTTTTTTCTTCATTGGAATTTTTCCAGTGAAAATAGTAGACTTAAGATTTTAAGATGAGACTCAAAACTTTCTTTTTTGATAAAGCGTATAGTTAGGGTTGGATCAGGTAACCCTAAAGCATCCCTTAGTTATGCTGCTATAGGCTCAGATTGCTGCGGGACTTCCTGTGATAAACTGGGATACACTGATCATTTCTTCTCCACTCAACTCTTTTTCCCTCCCTGAACCTTGTTCTGGAGAGGTTTCTTCCTTTCACCTTTGAGAAGCCAAAGGTGAAAGACCAAAGACACTGTAGGTTCATACAGTAGCATCTATGAATCACAAGGGTAGAAGCCCTACCCTAAATCTACCCCCTAAAACATACCCTGCTTTATCATCTATTTTACTGTATGTGGGACCATAACTTTCAAAATGAATATCATGCTATAATACACAAGACTTGAAACTAGTGATTGAGACCGTCAACTCATCTGAAAGTGTTTACTCAAGTCATTGTTTGAATGAAAAGTGAAGTTATATTTTCATGGACTTCTTTACAGTTGGTCTTCTTTTGTGCAACCATAGAAGTCGCCCCCCTGCTGGTCATTAGAAAGAATGCAGATTTAAGACCCTTTCCATTTCTCTTTCCAGACTAGTCTGTGTGTACTTACCAAAATGATTTAACATATGTGGCCCTATAGCGGACTGAAAGATTTAAAAAATGCTGTTTTTTATGTCTAAACACTCTTCTTATGACAAAATAAGGAAAAGGTTAGTAAACCCTTTGATATATATTTTCTATATATCTGCAATAAACATGACCTAAACATCATCAGATCTTCACACAAGTCCTAAAAGGAGATAAATAGAACCCGATTAAACAATGGAAATGAAAATATAATATATAATATATATATAATAAAATATTATAATTAGTGATTGTATTTTTCTGGGATTGATGATATCTTAAAATAGATAACACTATTCAGATCACAAGGCTTGCAGTTTTTAAAAAAAATATAGTTTGTTAAATTAGATTGAGATTGGTCCTTTTCAAAATCTCCCAACAAAAATTACAGAAATGACTTATACTAAAGCACTGTAAAATATTAACTATCTGCTATGGTTTTGCATTCAAAACATCTTATCAAGATATTAAATATAATGCATAAATGTATGTGAAGGCCCCGAAGGTGTTTTGAGAGAAGTAGCTGATTACAAAGATGTAGATTGTTATGCAAAACCAAACAAACTAACAAAGCCTTAGAGTTACACAGACTGTTTTTATTTTCATCTTATTGCACAGGATAAAAAAACATATATACAACTTTTTGGACCTTTGGGCTTCGTGATTAAACTCTGAAAAAGGCCAGTTTGCATAATGAAAACTTTTAGTTTTGAGAACTTTGAGGAAATTTGACTTCTGCCAAGTAGAATTTAAAATACAGATGTTTTTCATATTGCAACTTTCACATAAAGGGGACCAGTGATACTCATTTTCAGATGCTTTATGTATGTATGTTTGCTACAGTAGTTCTGAATAACTCATTGTTCAAAATAACCCTTTTTTATGTTATACTATACACTACTATACACTGGTGCTGCCACTTAGTTTATCCTCTGTCTGAAGCAATCTTCCCCCTTCCTTCAAGCCAGACCTGCCCCTTATAAGCACAAGGATTGAGGTGCCTACAGTCAAAGCTGTGTGCTTGAGATGACCATATAAAGGATATCCTATCTGTCTAACATCTTATAGTTCCAAGTGTACAGCAATCTGAAACCTGAGCTTTTGGCTCACAGGGATCAAATGCACATATAATGACCTCATGATTTGAAAATTTGGCCATGTTCAATATGAGCACCCCCCATTGTAATAGTGTATAATTAACAGAAAATAATTAAAAGCACACTAGCTCTCTAATCCCATATCCAACACTACCATTCAATCCACAAAACAGTTATTCTTATATTACTGAACGTAACCCCCCCCCCAAAAAAAATGTGAAGTATAAATGTAACTTATGAACATGTCTAAAGCAGATTTACCTCATATTCTCTTTGCTTATTGAAGAAAAAAAAGAAAACAAAGAAAGAAAACTGCATTAAGCCAGGTGTTGATTAAATTAATAACCACAGATGCAAAAAATCAGTTCACAGCCATTTAGATTAAGAGAAGAAAAATAAAATTCGACTTATTAGATAAAGACTGAAAAGTACATTTCAAAGTGTGTTTGCATACTTATAAATCATGAGTTTGTCTGAAAGTTGGCCATAAAAGCAAAATGAAAACAAAATGTGTTTCTGGAAAATCCCTCTGTGTTGGCTGGAGTGGTAAATTACAGCCATAGCCAGTATAGGTTGTAAAATGCGTTTATGGGGATGTGTATTCATCATACTCAAGCTTTTAATTTGTTACCTGTCATATTGTGTGTGTGTGTGTGTGTGTGTGTTCATTGTAGAGTTTGTCATTTGGAGTGATGCTGTCTCTATTGCTTCCGATGGCTAATGGGCCCTTCAATCACAATTATTGATCAGCAATCTGAGTGTCTGGGCGAACACACACGCTACGCACCTAAACACACACACAAATAAACCCACACATTTCTGCAAACCAACATACAATCATTTCTTTTTATACAGTGTCTCCAGCCCATGTACCTTCACAAATTCAATGCAAGTAATGCAAGATTTCACACACACCCACGCACACACATACATGCACGCACGCACGCACACATGCACGCACACACGCGCACACACACACACACACACACACACACACACACACACACACATTCTCCATTAATGGAAGATTGATTTATCTTTAAAAGTAGGGAAAATTCAATCTGTGACACGACCTTCAGTGGAGGTCTGGGTACTCAGCTGTGTGTGTGTCTGTGTGTGTCTGTGCGTCACAGTTTGCATAAGTTGGAAATTTCCAACTTTTTGTCTCCAAAAATCGAGAAGCTTCCTGAGCTCTGTGATCACTGTGAGAGAGTCTGTGGGAGAGGAGGGGCTGGAGACAGAAAGACAAAGACGGAAAATGTGATAGAGGACAGATGGAGACAAACAGAAAGACAGTGACAAAAGCAGAGGGGAAACAGAGACAACCTCCCTAATCCCTCAGCGTCCCAGAATGGCTGCCATCCTCGGCCATTACCGCAGGGATCTCCTCCTTTACTCAGCATTAGCTCATCAGAGAAGTGATTACTGCAGCTACCATAATTCCATTAACTAACGAATTTATGTTGCATTATTCTATTACACAACGAAACATTACATTTGCATTATTTAATCAAAGACAGCATAGGTTTGCATTATGTCATTAAAGATGTCGTTGGGTTGCATTAAGCCCGCTGAGGATGGGTTTCCATGTCCATTACACATGACTTGCTGGATAGCTTGGAAATTGCTGCTCAGTAAACTCAAATTAAAACACATTATAGTTTGGAAGCTTTTGGTGCACTGCTGTGCAACAAAATAAAGAAGTTTTCTTGTTGTTCTGTGAAAATCTCGTTCCTTTTTCATTTTATTTATTTTTTTTAACTTCAGTTATGGGAGAGTTTTGTGGAAGAGTTTAGGAAATTGTCTGACCTGTAGAGTGAATGAATTTTTTAAAACCCTTAGGACAAACTCTCAGATGCACAGCTGTGAGGCGAAAAAGTAACCTCCCAAATCCACACTACATCTTACAAGCACAGTTTCAGTGTGAAAAACAATTTCTGAATAGCAGCTCAGCCAGACCACACATTTAAAATAAAAAAAAAAAAAACTCAGCTAACTGAAGTGGAGGTGAGTCACGACATATCCGTCAATCTCCAAAAGCTGGTAAACAACTGCATTTAAAAATACAGATGTGACACTGGCAGCTGCATTCCCTGCTTTATTTTCCAGTTTATTTCAGCGCTGAGGTGGTTGGTTCATGAGAGAATGAACATAATATCTTACTGTTCTGCCTTGTGACCTAAGTGGGTGATTGGTAATTTATCCATCTGTGTCTGTTCAAGCATTGCTCAAACATTATTCAGTTGCAGATGAGTTTGAAGAGACTTAAGTAAAAGTAATTGCTATAACATTGTCACAGATGTTTTCTGCTGTTTTACTCTGTGTTTTTACACCACTTTGCATTTAATCATTAGCTATTATTAATCTCTGGCTCTCTTCCACAGTGTGTCTCTTGTCTTGTCTCCCTCCCCTCAACCCCAACCGGTCACAGCAGATGGCTGCCCCTCCCTGAGCTTGATTCTGAGGCTTCTTCCTGTTAAAAGGGAGTTTTTCCTTCCCACTGTCATCAAGTGCTTGCTCATAGGGGGTCGTCTGATTGTTGGGGTTTTCTTGCCTTTACCTTACAATATAAAGCACCTTGAGGGGACTGTTGTTGTGATTTGGTGCTATATAAATAAAATTGAATTGAATTATATAAATCTGTTTCCACTATATGGCACACCAGAAAAAAACAGGGAACTTGTCTTCAGGCAGTTCAAAAAGAGTTCATTGCCTATTTTTATTGGTTTTAATTAATTTACACAAAAAAGCAAACAAAAAAATACCCTGTACATTTCTATACTTCTGTGTGCAGTTTGCATGTTCTCGTGTGCTTGCAGAGGTTTGGTCATAGGTATGAATGTGAGCATAAATGGTTGTATGTCTCTCTGTGCTGGCCCTGTGATAGACTGGCAACCTGTCTGGTATACTGGAGCCTATCCCAGTGCGCGACCCTAAATTGGATAAGCAATTAAGAAGATGGATGGAAGGATGGATGGAAAGATTTATTATTTCTTAAAGAAACAATTAAATAGTTCTAGTGGGTAGAAGAATTCTAAAACAAACTCACAAAAAGCAACTCTGTTGTACCATCATCTTACAAGAAGCCAATATGAACCCATCAGCTAGTCTGCTTACTTCGCCTCTGGGACTCTGGTGTAGCCACGATCTTGGGTTCTATAGCATATAATGAATGTCCAGTTCAAGACTTCCTTTTCAGTACATTGGTCATTGTTCACAAATGTGGATACATCTTTAATTCTTTGAGATGAAAGTTTCAAGATTGTATTGTGGCACATGCAGTTCCCCTTTTGCTCTCCACATAGACTGTTTACCTGCATTCAACCAAAGCTGGCTCAAACATGACTGGTCAGTAGAACTTGGGCTAAAAGCAGAATGAAATCAAAGACCTGGTACTAAAAGTTGTGTCCCTTGCTTACAAATTCTGCATATTTATGAGGATATCTGTTTATAGACATTACCAAGAAGCTAATGGGTAATATGTTAACAAAATACAACCATTAGACACAGAGCAACATGAGCATCCTCTTGATGTTTCTGGGCACTTGACTAATGTAAGTTGGAATCAAGCTACTGAGATAGACCTACAGACAGCTAGCATTCATTTGTCTGAATTTTTGTTTCCTTTTTGATACTAGAAGACCGAAACAGCCAGAGAAAAGGGCTCATATCTGCTCATAGATGCAGAATTGTCTGATATGTCTTGTTAATTGTCATCACCCAATTAGACCTGAGTGTTTCATCTTGACTCCTCTGCTTTTTTTTAAATTTTAGACTGAAAAAAATATAAGAGTGGGGGAATAAAAAGCATAGAATAGTCTACATTTTGCCTCGCTCAACTCAATATCTTGAAATGTTTTACTTTTGCTGAAACAAAGCTGTCGGCTGTAACTAATTTGATTTTCGATGTCTTGTAACTGGCTTGATAAGTCTGAAGTGTGAAGTGAAGCCCCTCTGCAGCTTTTTTCCTGCCTCGCATGCTCACTGAGCTGCTCCTGTAAATGACTTTCTTACTGACAGATCTCTCTTCCTCTGTCTCCCTCAGGGTTATGTTCTTTCTCCAAGCTTGTACTTTCTTAACACTAATGACAAACCACAGCCAGAATGTAGATAGACGTTTTTATCAGGTTTAAGGGAATAAAAAGGAGAATATTGATCATTTTATGCTGCCCATGGTGTGGCATAATCATCACCTTAATGCACTAAAAATTAGGGACAAGGTCAAAACATTTTTCAAAAGAAAAAAAAAGGAAAGAAAGATAAATTATTGAATATTTCTGTCAGTGTATAAAGAAAATGACAAGATCTGTAGGAAGCGCTGCAGCATTTGTTCCCCTTTATACTGAATGAGCTCTTTAAACATTCTTTCACTGTGTATAATGAATACAGGCTGATTTGACAACTAGGTGATAAGTAGCCTGGAAGGTTAGTGGCATTCAATAAGAAAAAAACTGAGGCAACCTTTTAAAGAGCATGCAGCAAGGAAAGATGAAGTCACTGCTGACTACTACTACTGTGTGAGGCCACTGTGTAATATCTCAGAGTGCCAAAAGTCAATAAAATATGTAATATAAGTAAAGATGAGGTTACTTTATTACCACAAACCAAACTGTACAGTTTTTCAACTGCAAAAGAATGCCACATTTTTTATTGATCATCTTTTCATAGGGCTATATGGTGCTATTGACTCACATGTTGTTATTTTGTGCTTTTATATTAAAAGCAGTTGTAGTTTTCTGTGCATTTGATCAGTTTTATTCATGTATGGTTTTTTTTTTTCATCATAACATCCCTTCAGGGACAATAAAGGCTTGCAATGAAAAAGGAAAATCAAGTGGAGTTAAATGACACCGTACCTGTGTGCGCACACAAGCATATCACATCTATATACTGCATGTGTATGTGTGTGCGTGTGTAGCCAGAATAAGTGCATTCCTGTTGCAAGGAGAAGAAAACATGGTTCACCATTTTACCAAATGCACCACTCACCAAGAAGGAACTATTATATTATATTATATTATATTATATTATATTATATTATATTATATTATATTATATTATATTATATTATATTATATTATATTATCTGTAGGTTCTGGTCTTCTAGAGGGGAAATAAGCGTTTATTAATTTGTTGTGAGAACATCCAGGCCTCCATATTATAGCAAGCCAGCTCTATTATAGTTTAGAAACTAACAGGCTCAATTCTGAGAGCTACAGAAGTTTGTTTTTCCTTCAGTGGACTAAATATAAAAAGGCCTCCATTTTAAAGCAAAAAATGAGAGTTTCAGTCCCTTTATTTTCTCCCTGAGTCTTGAGTTGATGAGTGCTTTGCAAGGTCTGTTAGTCCAGCAAATATTGTCCCTTGTTCATTTACTGGAAATTGGATATGGTTCAAGAACGGAATGACCCGTCCTGCTCTAAGATGTACAGAGAAGCTCATGCAGATATAACTGAAAACTGAATTGGTTGTTTTTTGAAAATAACAGTGTTGGTTTAAGGGAGATAAGCTGATTTAGAAAGAAAGAAAGCAAATATAGTATGAGTCTTGCAGTAAACATCTTTTTATTGACTTGATGCTATTCTATGTAATTTAAAGATGACCTATTCTGATCAAATCCAGGTACATATTTCTATTGTTGGACTCTAACAGAGTAGCTTTGCATGCCCTCCAGTTCATCCACCATCTGAAACAAGCCATTTTTAGCTCCACCCTTCCTTAAAGCCAACTGTCTTCTGTTTGGGTGACCATTGCAAACAGCCCTGCTCTCTATGATATCATACAGAACCAGGAGTAAAAAACAAAACAAAACAAAAAAATTATTTATATGCTCACCTCATTATTTGAAACTTTGGCCATATTTAACCTAAACATCCACCATGGTAAGTCTGTAATATATAAGGAAAGATTTAACGTACACAATGCTTAATTTTTTTTTTTTTATCTAAAGAAACAGTTTGTGGTTTGAATTTCAGATTCATTCTTTTGGGTATGCGATTCATTAGAGATTCAACATGAATTATTTCTCCACTAATGACAGAAATGTGTACAGATTCTTGTCATACGTGGAATTTTAATCACTGTTGCCAGTAAGGACTTTATTAAAAAAAAAAAAAAACTTGAATATTAAAAATCAAACAATCAAACAACAAGCACAGGAAAAAAGGGCAACGCAAAGTACACTCATCTGTATACAATAATGTGCAAAAGTCTCAAGTCACCCTTCATTTCTTTATGTTTTGCGAAAGAAAATAGGAGAAAGGTGCAGCGATATATTGAAACATCTGCAAAAAAATATATAGGAATACAGTATATAAGGCACACAAAACTTTTGTAAAATTCTAATGAGCCTGAAAGTTAATATTTGGTATGACCACCTTTACTCTTCAAAACAACCTGAACTCTCTTAAGCAAGCTTTCTTGTAATGTTTTAAGTAATCTTCAGGAATAGTTCTCCAGACTTCTTGAAGGACATTCTTCTTTGGATGTTTCTGCCTTTTGTTCTGTCAGGATGATCCCACACTGCTTCAATAATGTGGAGGTCCAGGCTCTGGGGAGGCCAGTGCATGACTGATAGTGTTCCACTGTGTGTTTTTCTATCCAGGAATGCTTTTACTGCATTGGCAGTGTGTTTGGGATCATTGTCATGCTGAAAAATGAAGCTGTTGCCAATCAGATGCTTTCCACATGGTATTGCATTCGTGGATCAAAATTTGACTGTACTTTTCTGTGTGTGCAATTCCATTAATTTTGACAAGATCACCAACACCACTGACAGAGTCTCCATTGTGCTTTACAGATGGCTGTAGACACTCACTGTTGTACCTCCTCCACACATACTAACGCTGATGTTAACCAAAAATTTCAAATTTAGATTCATCACTTGATAAGACCAGTTACCACTGATTTTAAGTCGAATTCTTGTGTAATTTGGCTCAACCTTTTTTCCCTGTTTCCCTTCCTTAAGAATGGCTTCTTGACAGCCAACCTTCCACTGAAACCATTTCAACTAATAGCTCCTGAGGAATCACCTTGTTGTTGCAAAAATACTACTTTATTCACGTCAAATTGTGTTATCTTTGGCATTTTTCATAGATTCAACCAAAGAAGGAAGAAATTATGTGGTTTTGTGACAGTCTAAAAGTGTCAAAGTCTCTGAAGATACAATGTAAAGCTGGTTCTTTACTAAGTTTTCTGTTATGTGCAGAAACAACACTGTTTCATCTCTTGAGTTAGGTGCCTTTTTTATGCTTGAATGATTCATAGGTCAGTTTTAAGTGGCTTAACAAACAAAAAAAAAACATTCCTGTGAAATGGTCAGGTAGAAGGATCGGACTGAAAATGAGTG
>VUQS01046487.1:3504-20404 GCA_015108495.1 Heterochromis multidens
GAATGTCTTAAAGACATAAAGACCTGGATGACCTCGAATTTTCTGCTTCAAAATTCAGATAAAACTGAGGTTATTGTACTCGGCCCTAAAAATCTTAGAAACATGGTGTCTAACCAGATACTTACTCTGGATGGCATTAACTTGGCCTCCAGGAACACTGTGAGGAATCTTGGAGTCATTTTTGACCAGGATATGTCCTTCAATGTGCATATTAAACAAATATGTAGGACTGCTTTCTTGCATTTGTGCAATATCTCTAAAATTAGAAACATCCTGTCTTGGAGTGATGCTGACAAAATAGTTCTTGCATTTATTACTTCTAAGCTGGACTATTCTAAATTATTATTATCAGGTTGTTCTAAAAACTCCCTGCAGTTAATCCAAAATGACTAACTGGGACTGGAAAGAGAGATTATATTTCTCCCATATTGGCTTCTCTTTACTGGCTTCCTGTTAAATCTGTAATTGAATTGAACCCTCTCTACTTTAAAGATTCAACTCAAAACTTTACTTTTTGATAAAGCTTATAGTTAAGGCTGGATCAGGTGACCCCGAGGCGTCCCTTAGTTGTGCTGCTATAGGCTCAGATTGCTGCAGGACTTCATGTGATACACTGAGCACTTCTTCTCCCCTAACCTCTTTTCACTCACCACCAATATAATGTTTGGTATCATCTTGTGGTTGCTAGCAGCACCTTCTGGTGTTTTTAGATGTTTCCAGCCTTCACTGCTTAATTTACATTTTAAAAGTAAGAAAAACAAAAAAAACAAAGAAACAAAACTGAGTGTTAACATCCACCAGGTGACGAGCAGCCAGGCTAGAATTAAGGTAAGGATTGGGTTTTGTTTTTACTGAACCTAAAGATATCAATAAAAGTTCCCTACTTTTTTTGTGGTGCTACAGTTTTTCTGGATGTTCCAAATAGGTACAAAATTCTCTGACCTGGTGGATTTTAAGAAGTTAAGGATTAAAGTGGAATTAATGAGTGAAAGATAACTTACAGGTTCATACATTCAGTTTACTTTTAATTCCAGCAATGCATAATCTGCACAAATTGGGCCAGTGACAGTAAGTGTTTGAGGTGAACAGGTGACATGCGGACTACATCTGAACTTAGATGTGCTCCTTAATAGGCTGAAATTATATGTGAGATTTTTTAGTATGTTTAAAATGTAAATATATACATTTCATGGTGTATAATAAGAGTATTTAAGTATCCCACAATACATTGCAGTATGGATAGTGACCAAGGCTACTGAGATCTGAAAATATACATACTTTTGAAACTGACTGAGAAGTATACTGAACAATAGTATACATATTCAGTATATAGTGTACAGTATAGGATAGTACAGTATTTGGCAACAGTGAACCGAGTAGCAGGATTGTGATTTTCTTCTCCTTCCACAGTATCAGAGTTCATCGGAGAGGACATCCAGTCTTACCAGCCTGGCTCACAGATGGACAACCAGCCAAACTGAGCTGAGAGCAGTTCAGGACCCTTGTTTGATATTCAGCCTCATTTTAAATTCCTTATGCACTTGGTATTAAGATGCGTTGCTGCAGTTACATGTAATATTGACAGGGGATTACCAGGACACCATTGTAATTATGACCACAGGTAACTGTTTTATAAAGGGAAACTAATATTTGTAACATGTTTTCAAAATAAATTATACAAGAAACTTCTTGGGTTTGGTGTGTCTGCAAAAAAACAAAAAAAAATCAGAAAAGAAGCACTGAAGAAAAAGGGTTAAACCCAATGGAATAGTAAATGGTTGTATGAAATACAGTAGTGTCTTGAGCCATCCCTCATTTCTTTATATTTTGCTAGGAAAATACGAAATAGGTGCAGCAATTTGTTGGAACAAATGCAAACATGCACGGAAAAAGAGTCTATAAGGCAAAATAGATCTTGTACAATTCTAACAAGCTTGAAAGTCAATATTTGGTGTGACCACCTTTATTCCTCAACAGCCTGAACTCTCTTAGGCAGCTTTCTTGTAATTTATTTAAATAGTCTTCAGGAATAGTTCTTCAGGCTTCTTGAAGGACATTTAAAGCTCCTCTTTGGATGTTTCTGCCTTTTTTTCTGTTCTCTGTCAGGATGATCCCACACTGCTTCAATAATGTTGAGGTCCGGGCTCTGGGGAGGCCAATCCATGATTGATAGTGTTCCATTGTGTGTCTTTATATCCAGGTATGCTTTTACTGCATTGGCAGTGTGTTTGGGATCATTGTCATGCTGAAAAATGAAGCTGCTACCAATCAGGTTCTTTCCAGATGGTATTGAATGGTGGATCAAAATTTGATGCTACTTTCCTGCTTTCATAATTCCTTCAATTTTGACAAAATCCCCAACACCACTGGCTGAAATGCAGCCCCAAACCATTACAGAGCCTTCACCATGTTTTATAAATGGCTGTAGATACTCACTGTTGTACCTCTCTCCTGACCTCCTCTGTACATATTGATGAGGATTTGAACCAAAAATTTCAAATTTGGATTCATCACTCCATCAGACCTGTTGCCACTGATTTTCAGTCCAGTTCTTGTGTAATTTGGCATACCTCAGCCTTTCCTCCCTGTTTCCCTTCCTTATGAACGTCTTCTTGACAGCCACCCTTCCACTGAGATCATTTCTGATGAGGCTTCAGTGAACAGCAGATGGATCAACTGAAGGGCCAGATGCTTTGACTCTTTGATGGATTTTTTCCTATTTCTAAAGAGCATGACTTTCAGATACTGTTCATCTGCTTTAGATAGTTTTTTAGGCCTGCCATTTCTTCTGTCCTCCACTTGTCCAGTTTCATCTAGTTTTTAAGGACACTGCATGCTGAGATATGCCAAGTTTTGAACTCATAGCTCTTTGGAAATCACCTTGTTTGTGCAAAAATACTATTTTATGTCTGTCAAACTATTATCTTTGACATTTTTCATAGATTCAGCTAAATAAATGGGAACAAATTATGTGTTTTTGTGACAGGCTACTGGTAACAAAGTGCCTAAAAATACAATTTAAAACTGGTTCTTTGCTAAGTTGTCTGTTATATGTAGACACAACACTGGTTCATCCCATGAGTGAGGTGTATTTTTAATGCTTCAGTGATTCATAGCTCAGTGTTAAGTGGCTTAACAAGACTGGAGAACTATTGCTCAAGACCAGTAGAAGATCCAGAAGATCTGATTCCTTGGACACAAAATATAAATCAGTGAGGGGTGGCTGAAGACTTTTGAACAATGCTGTATTAATGAACAGCTATACAAATAATGTTCTTTGTTTAAAGAAACAGTTATTCCTTTATTCTGAAAGTGTCTTAATTCAAAGATTACACAAGCAGAAATGTGTCTAGTCATGTTCTGAATGTGATGGAAGTTTTCTGAGTGATATTGACAATATTTAGGATCATTTTTTGCCAAATAGCAGCAATTACAGATTTTTTTTTTTTGTTAGATTCTTCCATATATGTATGTTTAACGAATTAACTTATCACTACTACTTGAGGAATCCGTTTAAGATTTTGATAAATTGACAAATCAGCTTAAAACATCTAGGCTCAGTTTCTCAGACTCAGGATTAAGCCTAGTCCTAGACCATAACTTTTTTTTTTAGTGGTGGTGTTCCTTGATGCTTTTCTTATGGTCCTGGTCTGGGCTTTAGGGGTGATATTTGACCTCTTGAAAGGATGATATGAAGGCAGTGACTTTTAAAACTGTTTGAAAAGTTAATAAGAATAATATTTTGTTAGAATACCTCAAAGTAGAGCAGGTTTGTTTCAGAATGGTGAAACATGGAGGAGTAGGTGGGGGACTCAGCAGAAGGATGCCTCGACAGTCTTAAATCAGCAGCTGTTTGAAATAGTACTCATTCTGCTGCAACCGTTTACAGGTCCTTTTTTCTCCTCTTAAAGAACTGTGGCTACAAGAGAGATGGATGAAAAGTCTTTAATACTTGCAAAACATTTGAATGAAGCATATATACCCATAAAAATGCAGCAACCTAACAAGAAGATGTTAAAGTAGCACTAGATAGTTTGCTGACACTTTTATGGGTATATATGCTTCACTGCAACCATACATGGGCATGCTGTGAGTGTCATGAATGGCTGTGTGGCAGGCAGTGTAGGACCCAAATGCAGGACTCTGCAAACTGAAGTTGAACTTAAAATGCAGCTTTATTGCTGGCAACAGACTGAATGAACAAAATAATCAAACATGGCAGGAACAAACTGACTGGGGAGAAAACATACAGACAGACAGACAAGCACACTTCATATGACGAGGATGCAACAAAGAACAGAGAGCAACGCAGACAATAGATACACAGGAGGGAATCAGGGCAGAGTGGACACACCTGAGGAACACACCTGAACAGAATCTACCTGACGAGACAGAGGAAGCAAAACTGAATACCACACACACGAGACAGGGGACTTATCAAAATAAGACAGGAAGTAACACACACTGAGACTCAACCTAAGACACGGGAACTTAACAATGGGACAGGGGATAAACAGACATAGAGACACGACAGACTGGGGAGACAAAAGAATGAAACACCAAGACACTGAAGACAGGACACAGAGACGAGACAGAGACAGACTGGACAGGAAGGGGAACTAACATAAACAACCAAGAACCAAGAACTATAAATATAGATAACAAAACTGCAAGGCTAAACTCAAGACTAATACAGAACTAGAATATGAAAATCTCTTAATTCCACAAAAAATGAATAACAAGCCCAAACAAACTCAAAATACTGGGTCAAAGACCCAGGACCATGACAGTGAGCTTGCGACCAAAATCTCTAATGGTACAGGATAGTTACAGTATAGCTGCTGTGGAGCTCTGAACATTTTCTGACAGTAAACTAAATGTAGCTCTACTGAAGCCATAACTCCTTCATGACACTGACTTTTCCATTTCCATGTCCTACTTTTCTCTCTGGCTGCAGTGCAAGAAAGGTTGTTAGTTACACATGGAAAGTTCATGACAAGCAAATGTGCCAAAAATAAATAAATGGAAAGCTAGTGTTTAAAGCTGCAAATAGCATTTTAATAAGTGCACAGAGGGTTGACTTTAGGAATCAAATCAAAATCAGATAACAGGACATTGCAGTCGTTGGTATTGATTAGTGCAGATGTAGAATTGTGTGGGAGAAATATTTCATACTGGAGTGATTATACACCGATTGGCCACAGCATTAAAACAACCAGCACATGAGGTAAATAACACTGATCTTGTTACAATGCAATGTTGCAACTTTGACACATACCACCCATCTAAACCCCACCAACCACTGCAAAGTCACACCCCAGTGACAGTGGCAGTAAAATGTGGCTCGCCACACTGCTCAAGAAAATCTTCCAGAACAAGAAAAATAGCTTAAACTGTTGGCCCGGCCTCCAAACTCCCCAGCTCCCAATGCAATGAGCAAGAGTGGAAAGCACAGGAATCAGACCAAGGAGGTCCCACCCAGCAAACCACAGGAACCAAGGGGTCCACTGCCAACATCCCAGTGTCAGACACCGCCTCTGTATACATGAATGTGTAAGCATGGCCATGGGAATGTTTATGTATTTAAAAAAAATCCACTTAATTTACAGTCCTCTGATATACAGTAATACTTCTGATATTTGAAAAAAAAGAAGGAAATGCAGAAAAAAGACTTAAGAAACCAGAAAAGAATCAACCTCAGCACCTTCTTTTTACTAACAGACCACACATTCTCCTACTGGGAAACCAGTTTGGTCCAAACTATGTGATTGTCAGTTCAAGGTTTAATAACATCTTTTCAGTCTCATAAAAGCAGCCACAATCTGCAGCCACATTGCAGATTATGACTTCCATGGTCTCTTAATCTTTTGAACTTTGTCATTATCTTATCAGAATTGCATAGTTTCTCATCCTATAAATGGATAAACAAGGTCACCCTGACTTCAAGCTGCTAAACGACCTTGTAAAATTTAATCCATGTAGGTTTCCATTAAGAGTTTTAGTTGGCAAGAAAATAGTGCTTAAAATGCTGTTTGTGAGGACCCATAAAGAAATTATGTTCTGTTTTTCTGTGCACTAGTTCATTTTCTGTATATGTGCGTAATTTGTTTACTAACCCTTGTCTCTCATTCCAGGCCTTCCCCTTTTTTCCCTCCTGTGGTTTTTTTTTTTCATTTTTCTATTATCTGTTTCCTTCTTTCCTCTATCCCTTTGCCTCTGACCTGGGAATTTATCAGTATGGCATCTTGAAGGATGTCTCCATTTCTAAAGTGCATCTGCAAGCTTTAATGTAGGATCCTATGAGGAAGGGCTTTTACCATGTGAAGTAATATCTTTACATTTTTTTTGACATTTTGCCAAGTTAATAAAAAGTAAGCCTAAATATAAAGGTTGTCTGAACACTGCTACATTTGAGATCATAAAAAAAACACAGACAATGCAGCTGTTCAACGCAAAATATTTAATTGACATTGCTTTAAAATGACTTCTCCAAAGCAAGGATGTCTCATTTTGCTCCTCGTCTTGCATCTCTGATGGGAGGGACCAAGATGTGAGGAGAGGAAGTGAGGAAAGGAATCAAAGATGTGAAAACTGAGAAATGCTGTTTTCCCCTGTCATCTGCCAGCGTGTCCTTGTTAATGTCCTCTGTGTTCCACCAATCTTTGTCTCATGTTAGACTTCCTGTGTGTCTGACCCAGTTTTGTCTCTCTCTTTTTTTTTTTTTTTCTGTGCTTGTTCCTCCTGATTTTGTCTGCCTGGTTTGACCGATCACCTGTATACTGAACCCAGCTTTACTTCAGTAAAGTGTTTGGACTTTTACCTCGTCTCCCTGGTCATGGATTTGAGCATTATAAGCTCTACCTAGATAATATCCATTATAAGCCAAACCCCTAGTTTTGGTGATCTGCACATGCATGCTGCTCCTCCCTCACCTCATCTTGTCATGTGAAATCACACAGAGATTCACCAGGGGGAGGTATAATCTCAAACATCAGACACATCTCTGGTCAGCCTGACTGACACATGTTGTTTCAAACAGCTGTTGCTTTTGTGGAAATCCCTATCCCAGTTCATCAGTAGACGATAACAGAATGATCGTTATGCTTAAACTCAGCTGCAATCATTGGAAAGCTATAATCCCAAAAGACAATCCAATTATAGGATCCTAAAGTATGTGGGAGACAAATATAGCAGTCAGGCTGCTGCTGCCTGCTGTTAATGTGACAATGCAGGACTGACTGCATTTATAATCATGCTAGTTCTGGTTCTGGATCTATTCTGGATCTATAACAAGCTTTCTGGAAATGTGCTCACAGTGAGGAGGCTGATGTTTAGCAGGTTTAATGTTTACAATCTTAGCTAATATTTGTCAGTAACTTAAATCATGACTGAGGCTGAATGTTGCCCAAACATTGCCAAATTATCACAAAAGTCACATTCATCCTCTCATACACTATAAACCACAGAACTCAAAAAATGAAGGTTTATTAAGTTGGCTCAAAGTTAAGTTCTTCAGTTTATGTAACTTAGTTTTCACAGTCCTTTGCATTTTTTTAATTACTCAAAAGCAGTGTCTCACTGTAATCTCATTACAGTCTCAGATTAAATACTGCCACAATTGATACTTATATGTAATCTTTATTCATCACTCATGTACAAAACTTGTAGCAAATGATTCCTGACTTTTAAAGAGCATCAGTAAAAAGTCTGGATTAAATTTAGACTCAACAAATGGCAGCTCAATGGAAAACTCATCTGTTTCGAAATAAAGTTTAACACAAAGTGCATTTACTTTTCATTAATTTGGTCATTTATCACATAATGTAGGTAGAAATTATTATATTACTATATTACTAGTTTTAATCAAATGTATGGACTGTGAGCATCATAAATATCCCATTTACCCCTCCACTGATTTGGAGGTTTTTTTGGGGCGGTGGGGGGGCAAAATCTTAGTACTTATCTTAAACCTTGAGAACTTGGGCCAAAATATCTACATGGCCTGAGAGAAAACATTTTTAGCACACTAATGTGCTATTTTACTAATGCTGATGCTGATGATAGCCTTCTGGATTGGCGACTGCACTGTATTGCAACGGACAGTGCAGACAAATCACATTAGACCACTGAGACAGCCTTATCTTACCCAAGCTTTATTATGGTGGAAAATTAAAGGAGCAGGCATCCAAACAGGATCTACCTATTCAGATGCACAGGGGATTTAAAAGGAATGCTCTGTTTTCAGTATAAAAGATATTACAGCAGAGAGATTTAAAGAGGACCAATTATGCTCATTTTCAGCTCCATATTTTTACTCTTGGACTCTACAAGAGTTGCTTTGAATGAGTCACTGTTTAAATATTCTTTATTTATCTTATGCTGGGCCTTGGTGGAGCCCCTCTCCACTGTTCACTGACAGTTCATTGACTCTCAGATAACAACACATTTTAACTCCCTTTCCTCTCCCTTTACACCAATTTCCTTCTGATTGGCTATTCCTTGTAAAGAAGGGGTGTCTGGCACACACACAATATGTCAACTCATCCATCACATTGGACAAGACAATGTAATGTAAATAAATACAAGTGAACAGGAAGCTGTGCTCTTTTCTGATAAACATGATTTTAATTAGTTGGGGTTTTTTTTTAAGTTTATAATGTAACTATATATAAAAAAAATGTCTCCAATTACTTTGAACCTTGGGCTATAATCTGCTAAATGCTCTAGAGAGGAACGTAGCTACCTGCAAGTCTGACCTATAAATATGAGACTACAGACATCAGTCCATTTGCTTAGCATAGGACAAAGGTAACAAAGTGAGCAAAGAGTATTTCTAAAGCTCTTTGATCACCATCTTCGCTTGTTATTCTGCCCAAAACAGAAATAAAAAGAGAACAAATCGTGGTTTTATGAGGGGTCATGTGTTGGACTGTTTCTTGACTGAGGTCACATATCTTTTGATAAAACCCCAACTTGTTGCTTCATAGACCCCATGACAAGCTGATCTTTATGTGTGGTGAAGTGTTTCCTCTTTAAAATACAAAGATGACATGGGACTGTGCAGTAAGCAGCTAAAGTCATAGTAGCATAGTAAAAGGTCAGTGTAAGGTCAGAGGACACAAACATGTTGAAAGCAAATGAGCATATTGGGAAACATACAAGCAAAATGACATCACTTGTTACAGACACACACACACACACACAGCTTGCACAGCTGTTAACCATTAAAAATCAGTAAGAAATCAGGCTCGGGCCAAGCAGGAAGCTTTGTACAAGCAGTTTCAGGAAGATGAGGATGTATGCACCTCTGCACATTTCAGGCACTCAGCACATCTGTGCGTCCGTTAATTCGCCACATGTTCTCAGTTAGGTATTGTGTTGTCATTCAAGTGCTTGGTGTTCCACATTTAACGCTTGGCTCTGTTTAGAACAACATGTCCGTTCTACCAGTGGAAATATGATGCTGCGTAAGTGACAGAGTTCTTTCTGTGGCCTCTTTCATTTGAGATTGTATCAAGCTATTGTCATGCTGCTGACTATTCTTTGTTCTTCCTATGGGTCAGAGTGGGATGGCCAAGAATTAATTTTGTTACTTAAGGAGAGTAGGGCGGCCGATCCCCACAGGACTTTTTTCCCCTATGCAACAGCTTATAGGAGATGGGGTAAAAAACCAAAACACAAAAAACAAGACAGTTAAGAGAAACACACTTCATCATATTCTCTGCATATGCATAATGTTTTATAATAAATTGTATAATATTGCTTTTTTCAAAGCCCAAAATGTGCACAAATGCACCATGAAACATTTGAATGGCATCAGAGGTATTTTTCATGCAAAATAGTTCAATTATTCTGTTCTCCTTTATTTAAAAGCCACACTTTGAATATGCATCCTCAGTGTCTGGCAATGCTAGCTTTAAGTTACTACGTCATGTTGTCTGTCGGACCAGCATTGGCCTCCAGTTGAGTTGTGACTGGTAAACATCTTAACCTCTCTTTTTTTCCATGAGCTCAGAGTAACTTTCCACTTTTAGCAGATGAATTAGCAAATGGTCTTCTGTGTTAAACTCTGTACAGGTGAAACATCCAAGTGATGTAACACTGACCAAAACAACATTTTCATGACCGTGAATTTCAGTATAATTGAAATCCCACAGGGGACATTTCTGGTATAAAGTAAGCACAAAAAGTCCTCTGTGTTCTGGCCAGATTAATTATGATATATTACCCAGGATGTTAAATTTGCTTAATCACATGAAGCTCTCAATTTTGGCTTATATAACTCCTCCACTGACTGCTTTTCTGATATATATACTGTAAGCCAAACTTCAAGAATTGGCTAGGCTGGATGAAGCTGAATCATGGTGTTCCTGCTTTGTGGTTGAGTTCTATTAACTCTGAACTTGCCAGCAGTTATAGTGCTACAGTCCCATACCAGAATATACAATCTTTCCTTTAGAAAAATAACCTACATGACAAGTCATTGTGTCACGACTGGGCGTCACTGCTGTCTTGTTTCCTGACAGTAGATTTACAGGCAACTTAAATGTTCACCGTTTCCACTCTGCCCCCCTACTAGTCAAACATTTAAAGTTGGTGTGAATCACAGTTGTCCCAGATTCACACCCTGGGATCCACAAAAAGCTGGAGGGGATCTCTCGGGGAAAGGACGAGGTGGGGAAAGTACAAGTAAACAGTGTGGTGAGAGTATAAATAGTGTACATTGAGCTGATGCTGATTTATAGTCAGTTTACTTTCAGGTCAAACATTTTTTTCTTTCAGTGAATTCATTTATATGATTTCTCAAGTGGCCACTGAAGGTACTGCATTTTTGGGCCCTTGTTTTAAGCCATGGCTGTTTCCACTTGGACAGGAACATATATGGTAAATTTATGTATTTATCTGCTTATTTTCCCAGTTGATCTGTTAAGACACACACTTAAATATTTATACCAAATCTTGCAGCTTCTAATACTCATCAACACATTTCAGTTTGGACTAAGCAGAGGACTGAGTGACATTGTGACATGACAAAGACATAATGTTTTTGAGATAAAAATCCTTAGATTGGATCATATGGGAGCTTTAACTAAACCAAAGCATAAAATCATAAAACACACAGACACACAAATCTGTTTACCATGTGGTTTTATTGAAACACTGGATTACATTTTCCTGCAACACTGATGTGGTTTGCACACTTGGAACAGTGGAATACAAAAAAAGTTACAACCCTAAGAACATCTAGAGGGAGTGGAATCTCTTTTTTTCGATCGATTTCTCTGAGTATTTTTACAGCAGTACAAAACTAATAGATCCAATCAACAATCAAAGCATATGAACTTAGCAGTGAGAGACTGGCATTAGTAGATTATTTGATATTTGGAGACACCAGAAACATAAACACACAATGAAAGTGCACTTTAACTATATTTTTTTCTTGTTTCTTTAAATCTATATATGTTCTTACAATTGATTGTAACTTGCAGATACACATATACCATAATGAGAGCAAAAGCTAGCCGAGCATTCATCTTTAACATCATGTAAACTATTTTAGCACTTCTTCAAGTCTTTGAATCTTTGGGGCATCTTGAGTTTAAAAAGAAATGACTGATTAATGATACATCTCTGTCAGCTGCTCGGTGTACTGCTGGGAAAAACAATTACTTTAATGAAGTAAAAAAAAAAAAGTCATAAAAGTCAGTCACACGGCACCGAAACATTTTCTGTAACACCTGGACGTGGCATTTTTTAGTGGGAGAAACGTTTCGTTGCCAACTGGTAACTTCTTCAGTCTCAGCTGACTGCAGGCTTCCCCAACCTTATAAACTGTTTATAAGGTTGGGGAATTCTGCAGTCAGCTGAGACTGAAGAAGTTACCAGTTGGCAACGAAACGTTTCTCCCACTAAAAAACGCCACGTCCAGATGAACAGATTCAACTTTTTGGGATTCTTTTACCTGGATTATTGAGCATTCATCAAGAGATTTTCTGTAACAGTTAACTTAATCTTGACTCCATAATAGGCATAATTTTCTAGATTTTGTCAGCTGGCAGTTAAAAAAAAAAGAAACACTCACTGATTGTCTTTTTATACATACACTTTTGACATACACAATGCCAAAAATATCTAACAAAAAGTCAACATTGTCTTTGTTCTTTTTTCATATTTACATGCACATTGCATTTTTGAGTCTTCTTTTGGGAAAGTTGTTAATTGCTTACTCCTATCTAGATAACAAGCATCCCTGCATAAATGAAATAATGTATTTTCTGTATTAAAATGGGAACTGATCTGCCATTAAACTGTGGGTAATATCAGCATGTTCCAGCAATCACATTCAGGTCTCTTATAAACAAGATAAGAGTCTATTCAGGTCACTGGAAGCAAATATTTGCCATTTACATGCCCCAACACATAAACAGAAAGCCATATTGTTGTCTGTGTAGACATAGCCACTGACCTCAGCCTCTAACTCTTCTCTTCTTCCTTTCTCTCGCTTTCTCTCTAAAAATTTTAGTCATGCAGTATACTTCACACAAAATTAAATTTGGCAGGTTTGCAGAGCTAATTTTTAAGTTTCAGGCCAAAAAGAGCACAAGATTTGGGTGTTGACCAGCTGAATATGTCAATCTTTACCTATGAAAAGCTTCATTCATGCCTCGAGCACACCCTCTTTTTCGATGCATTTCCTGGTTTTCCTATGCACAGTTACCTTGGGCTATAGGGCATGCTTTTCTCCTACTGTCTGGCTCTAGCAAAAATCTAATCATATCATTTTCAGGGCAAATTTCAAACAACAAATTGATTCACACAAGATTTGTATCAGTTGTGTTATAACTCTACAGTCTGCTCTCTAGCCTCCCATCATGGCTCCTCCAGCTTGTGTGGATACCATTAAACAGACCAGAGTAGCAGATTAAGTATGGTACCATTTGCTTGCAGCAGTATATGTGACAGCAGTTCTACAGCCTTTGACGAAGTGACCAAATTCAATTTTATTTGGAGCATACTGCTGGCCTGACTTCCTGTTTCTCAAGCGTTGACAAACACCAGGCGGGTGGAGTAGATCAGGTCGGCCAGGTAAAGGATGAAGTTGACAGCAGTGAGTACAGCCACTGCCATGACCTTATCCCACGAACACAGCCCCATATCTGTGCTACAGTTGTGTGGCCTATTTTTATTCCCGCCGTGCTTGGGGTCAAAGTTGAAGATAGGCCAGATAATGGTCGCTGACAGGTAGAGGACCACAGCCAGCAGGGCGTAGGCTGACAGGAAACGGGCAAACGGGAAAGGCAGGCAGCCAGTACACTCACCTACACAGAGCAGGATGATGGCTGCTGACAGGATGAAGCAAATGCAGTAGACGGACATGCAGTACTTCAGTGCATCGTGACGGTCATATAATACGGGGTCACTCACGAAGACGAAGATGATGCAGGCAACAAAGGTCTCGCAGACTTTCAACAGTCCAGGAGCTGTGGCCATGTAGCCAGCCACCTCGCCCGGACGCGCCTTGCTGATGCTCACCTCACTCATGTAAGCAATGGTAGCCAAGCAGGAGAAGACAGTTGCCACGATGCGGTAGTCGCGGATCGTACTGGGGCCTGTGGAACCCTTGAGGAAGTAGAGTGGGAAGATGATGGAGGCGGACAAGCAGAGGAGGGCAGCGTAGCAGGCAAAGGTGATAGGGAAGTTCTTCCAGGAAACGGGGGCTTTGGTCTGCAGGCCGAACAGCTCCACCAGAATCACGAGCAGAGTTCCGGCAAAGCTGAAGGCCCAGCAGAAGATGCACCAGTCTCCGGTGCCGTGGAAGAGTTTGGCACCATGCACAGCCACAGAGAAAGCCACGCAGGAGAAAGCCAGGGCTGCCAGCCGTGTCCACAGCAGAGGGCTGGAGTGGAGGACTATACCCATGATGAGAGGTGAATTGGGTGATGAGAGAAGCAGAAAAGGTTCCTCTTATTTGTGGGAGCTGCTTCTTCAGATACTTATCATCAGCTTCTCAGGCAGACAAAACTGTAAGAAGAAAAAGAAAATGATTAGTAAGTAATATTTTTGAATCTTATGCAATGTTTCATGACTCTAGATGAAATACAAGCTATAACCATGTGAGGCCAGCAGCTTGTGTCCAAAAAGGGTCGGTCCTCCTACATACCAATTTCTGAGACAAACAATGCTGCCTTTGTATTTTCATGAATGGTTGAAACAACTCAAATCCTGAAAACACAATTTGAAACCACAAATAATGACTTCACTGTGGGCAAACGTGTCACAGCTCATTTACATCTGGTCAAGTCAGCTGGTGAACACGCCATCTTTTATTTCTCTGGTAGTTTCTGTCTCGTACAAACTCCAGACTTGTTCTCTTAACAGCATTCCTTCTCCGAGTACAGCCTGTTTCTCTCAGACATTCCTCCATGCTCATGTCCTCAGTGATGGGTGTGGCACTGCAAACTCCACTGTCCCCACAATGTGTCTGTCATCGTGCTCTAAACATGGCCTATTTGTTTCACACCCACACCCAGGGTCCCAAGTACAGTGCAATGTGGAATTTAAACTATGAACACAGTTTGAGGAAACCTGAAGTATTTGCCCTCTCCTTTTTTGGGTAGATGAAGCAGAACTAGAAAAACTCAATGTAACATAGCAACAAGCAAGATTATATTTGCCCTTAATATCTAAAATGTTTTAAGGTATTTTATTCGAATTTTATGTTTGACTGTTTATGTATTCTGGAAGATTTAATGTAGTTTAAAATCATTTTGTCAGTGGTTGGAAAGTTTACAGCAATTTTTTTTAATGCTAGAAACTTAAGGTTTAGTCCAACAAGCTGTCCTTCATTCCCATGTCAAGTACTTCTTCAGCTTGTTACAGAGCTGCTTTCAATCAAGTAGCATCCACCGTGGCTAAGAGCTGAAGCTAGTATTTTAAGATGACAAGAGAAAACCTGTAAGACCCTTAATTTCAAAGACAGGAATGTGTTCAGTTAGTTGCTGTTGGATCATTTTGTTGCATTTACTTGGCAGTAATTTTAAAATATTGTGCTTTTTGTAGGAGACACTTGGTAGGTTTAATGTAAGACTGCATATATTTTGCTTAAAATCAACCACTTTGGCCAGAAGCAAAAACTTCAGGTTAATGGAGAATGATTACAAATTACAGGGCAATAAAGTTTGTTATCAGTGGCCAAAATAAGAACGTGGTAATGCTGGATCGGGAAACCGTGTCACAGTAAAACTCATAAGTCTGTTGAGTTGAGCAAGTCTGTTTTAATTTGACAAGGAACAGCATTTTTAATGATGAAGAGAATTAATGCACTATTACTTTATTTCATATAGTCTCACTTTTTTAAAGCATCAGTGTGAAATATTAGCAGAAGCAGTATTACGTTTCCCTTGGTTTTCATTAGTTCAGTATGAGCCCTTTCTATCCATATAGTTCTCTTCCATGTAGACAGCCATGTTGCACCACTGTGTTTCTACAATTGCCCAGAGGAGGCAAATTAAATACTTGCTCTAAAAAGGTCCTTTCACATTTTGACATTATAGTACAGCCATGATGGATTTTGCGGTTCTGCTTATAAAGAATGTTTTTTTTTCCCCCTTGATCATAAATTGCACATAAAAGATGGATGAAGACTTTTCAGGCTTCAGGTCTGAAAATTGAAGCCATTCTGAAAATACCTTCAGTCTTTCTAATGGCCAACAGAGGACGACTCCTCTGGTTGCAAAAAGAGGTCAGATTGTATCGATATCTGTGAGAAACCAATGCTGCTGCTCATGAGATATATGATCTCAGTAAAGTGGGTTTATACTCTCAATTACTAGTTTGAGTCTTCTTCAACACAGCATAGTGTTCATTTTGTAAATAATGTTCCATTTAGCATTTAGCCACAGTGTCCTGTGTTTCTCAGTCAGATCCACCTTGATCAGAATGCCAAACTTGATGCTTTAACACAGAAGACTATAAATCAGTGGGGGTCAGCATATTTACTAGTAATCCCTGTAAGCCAAAAGCTCAAGCTTCACACAGCTCTAAATGCTCCATTTCAGACGGATTTCTACTCTAGCATGATGTCATAGAGAGGCGATACCCCTAATCAGAGCCCTTGAGTAAGTCAGAGTCGTGTCAGCGGAGGTTCAGAATTCGGGGTTGTCACGTGGGTCATGTAGCCTTCAAATAGTTCCCGCAAGTGCTTAGTGGGCAGTTGGAATGTGTGCTGATAAAATACAGACTTGTTTAACTTAACCTTTAAAAGATGCATCTCACACTTCTGTGCTGCTGTATCTCTATGGCGTGGCTAGCGTATGTTGCTAACTTCCGGAACTATTGTGAGGCTCCATGATCCGCTATTCCTGCCCCTAATGTGGTAGTCTCAGGCATAGAAGCTCCACCCACTTACTGTTTAAACCTTCTGTTTGCAAGGGACAGCCAATCAGAAGAAGGTTGGCTTAAAGTTAGATAAATTAAAATGGTAGACATCAGGCAGTGGATAAACAAAAGCACAGTATAAGATAAATAAGGAATCTCTTGATGCATGCTCAATAATCCAGGTAAAAGAATCCCAAAAAGTTGAATCTGTTCATCTGGACGTGGCGTTTTTTAAGTGGGAGAAACGTTTCGTTGCCAACTGGTAACTTCTTCAGTCTCAGCTGACTGCAGACTTCCCCAGCCTTATAAACAGTACATTGCATAATGACAGAAACCAGCACCATTGACTAACAATGGGCCATTTGGTCAGTTTCATGATCAATAGTATGCAAATTGTCATGACCATTGATCAATGGCCATGAGTACCATTCACAGAGATTGGGGAATGGCTGCAATCACAGCATTGTAAGATGGTGACAGATGTACCCTTAGGCCCCCTCCTCGGTTCAGAGATGGTCTTTCC
>VUQS01046493.1:0-18253 GCA_015108495.1 Heterochromis multidens
TCACCTGATCCAGCCCTAACTATAAGCTTTGTCAAAAAGGAAAGTTTTAAGCCTAATCTTAAAAGTAGAGAGGGTGTCTGTCTCCCGAATCCAAACTGGGAGCTGGTTCCACAGAAGAGGGGCCTGAAAGCTGAAGGCTCTGCCTCCCATTCTACTTTTAAATATCCTAGGAACCACAAGTAAGCCAGCAGTCTGAGAGCGAAGTGCTCTATTGGGGTGATATGATACTATGAGGTCTTTAAGATAAGATGGGGCCTGATTATTCAAGACCTTGTATGTAAGGAGAAGGATTTTAAATTCAATTCTGGATTTAACAGGGAGCCAATGAAGAGAAGCATATATGGGAGAAATATGCTCTCTCTTTCGCTGCAGCATTTTGGATCATTTGAAGGTTTTTCAGGGAGTTTTTAGGACAGCCTGATAATAATGAATTACAGTAATCCAGCCTAGAAGTAATAAATGCATGAACTAATTTTTCATTGCTCGCCTTCCTAATATAAGACCAATTTGAACCTAAATAGAGGGAACAATAACATGTAAAAGACAATCCTATTGGTGTATCACACAGAACTGAGGTAAAAGATACAGAGATGAAAGAGGCAAAAATATAGAAGTCATGCATCTTTTATTGCACTACACTCAGGGGTCAAAGTGGGCTGGAATGATCCAGAATGGCATTCAAGGTGCAGAAGTCAATAAGTTGTGGAGGTGGTACTTCAGCATCTAGTTAGCACAACTGAAGAGAAGTGAGTGCAAAAGTAACATTTCAAATAGCTCAACAGATATCAGCAAACCCACAAACTGTTTCTGTGCAGTTTGTCACACAGTGTGTCTGTAAGCATAAGCTACAGTAGTTCCCAGGGAGAGGAAATATGTGTGAGAGATGGAGAAAGACTTATGAAAGAAAGGACGGGCCCCTTAATATTACTTTATTATTATAGTAAAATGACACATGGTTCAGTTAGCTTTGCACAAAAATAGCTGGTAGAAAGATCCTCCAAAGAGCTACTTTTTACTTTTATACTTTGAGTACATTTACTTACTGTACTTTTTCACTTTTACTTGAGTAAAGAAGTTGAATCAATACTTCAACTTCTACCCAAGTATGTTTTAACACAAGTATCTGTACTTCTACTTAAGTGATACATGTATACTTTTGCCACCTCTGCCAGTAACCACTCACCAGCCAGTTGGGGAATACATATTTTTGTCTAGTGACCAGGCTGTCAGCTGCTGGCCTCTAAGCCTGTGTGACCCATGCATAAAGTAGTAAGATTGACTGTAATAGTTGGTCAAACTAAATACAAGTTTAGGGCCTGAAACTAAGTTTTGGTGGTCAGTTTCTCAAAAACATACAATTGTCATATCAGAAACTGACCCAGTCCACATATTAACTATGTTAATGTTATTTTATATGTAGTGGTCAGTATTGTCACACACATAAATAAAAATGATAAATTGCAGATGTGCAGAGACTGTGGACAGGCTAAAGCAACTAAAATAGCTATATGAGATTTATTGAATTCTTTCCTCAGCTAATGTGAGCTGGCACTGAGATCAGTTGCTCTACCAGGACTGTGGCTGAGCTTGATTTTGCCTGAACTAACGTTATGCTCGATTTTGTACTCTCTCTGAAAGTTTTTACTGACTGAACTGAACCAGCATTTGTTTTGAGTTGTTTGGTATTCATGTACAGTGAACATTTTGAGTATTTTTAGTTTTTCTTTTATTTTTAATCAATGCTCTGATGCTTTTATCTCACAGTTTGAATTATAAGGTTCACCAAAGTCAGCTGCTCAACACAGATACCAAAATAACTAAATTCTGGCACCAAGTCGATTCCATTTGGTTTGGATTATTTTGTTATCTGTAATGTACAGATGGATTCTACATTTTTGCCATTTTTGATTCATGAGGTTCGTAAAATTGGCCCAGCTCGGACACCAGGGACACACAATCCCATTAAACTGAGTCGCTGATTGTGAACCACATTTGGAAATGTGACTAATTCCCATCTTTTTTTATTTCTCTTTTAACAGCTTGACTGGAATAGGAACAAACACATCATTAAATCAGCAATGTCCCACTGTCATCGTTATGAAACTCAGTTTGATGCCAACATCTTGCATTAAAAAAACATGCAGCCTTTCAGGGTCCCAAGTTCCCCTGGTACGGAAATATGACGCTAATCATGGACACAGTGCACGCCAAGCCTGGGGAAAACTGCTCTCTTCTTTAGGAGCATTTTCAAATAATACCATTAAAAAATAATAATTGATGAAGTTGGCTCAGAGCAAAGGCACTAAGCCCTTTAAAAGCTTTCCATCGTCTTACAATACAATTTCCAAATCAATATTTCATTAACTGGATAGAGGTGCAATGTTCCTTGTTAATAAAGAAGGTTTGGCTCAGCACAGAGTTAACGTTTAGCTTTAGTGAATTTTAGGAAGGAGGTAGCTTATGATGTTCCTCCTGCCCCCCTCAGTATACAGTTTCACACATGCCTCATCCTCCCTCTTATTGTTTTTGTGCTTATGGGCCTTTTTATGACTGGAGAGTGTCTGATCTCCAGCATCACTGGGCATCAGGTGACTTTCCCAGTGGCAAGTCAAAAAACAAATATGAGCTATTTACTTGTTCCTAATTGAAATGACAGAGAAGATGCAATGCACAGGGTGACATTTAGAACAGCATTAGCTTACAGAGAGACGTTACACATTGCATTTAAGGAGCTTATTTGGAATTACCGTAAAATTAGTCAAATTTATGACCACAGATAATAATCATCTCTGATTGGTAAGAGGGGGTGCATCACATAAACACACTGCTGTGATAGCTATATCATTATTCAAATCCATCCACATATCCATTTTCTTAACCACCGGCTAGGGTTGCAGTGGGGCTGGAGCCTGTCCCAGCTGACAATAGGTGAGAGGCGAGAAACACCCTGGACAGACTGCAAGTCCATTATTGGGATAACACAGAGAGACAGGCCACAATTCACACCCACACCCACACCTACTGACAATTTAGAATCACCAGTTAACCTAATATGCAGAGAAAACCTATGCAGGCACAGGGAGAATATGTGCAAAATCCACACTGGTGCCAGCCTTCACATATTCAAAACTAGAAAGTTATTCGAGTTTTGCTTTTCACTTTTGGAAACTCATGTTTTGCATTTATTCGCAAGGCTCACATAAGTGTGTCAACATTTGTGCCTTAACATTAGATATAACATCAGACCCTGATGAAGACTCTTTAGTCGATACGCATAGGTTGTTTTTCTTCTTGCTGTATTGCTCCAACTATTTTATATTTTTATTGAATATTTTTTTAATAATTTTAACCAACAGAGTGCCTTAGCAATTTTTCTGCTTTTATTGAGTTGTATCACCCTACTGACAAGCACCTGTTTGGAGTATTTTTTAGAGCCATGTAGTGCTTCCTTTTTTATCTTTTTATTGATTAACGTTAGCTATATATCAATTTGACTGGTAACAGAATGAAACTGTATGAGTTAGTGAGTTAATCCCATCTAACCATTTGACCACAGATTATATCTTTAAATTTTTATTTAAAAATGCTATTGATGTGTATTTAGGTGATATTATTTAATGCTTGATCCTCTACCATTCATTCATCCATCCATCCATCCATCTTCCTTCTCATCAAGATCCGGGGCATGGGGGCATCAGCCTAAGCAGACACCCAGGCCCCCATCTCCCTGGCCACTTCATCCAGTTCTTTTTTGCGAGATACAGAGGCATTCCCAAGTCAGCTGAGAGACATAATCTCTCCAGGGGTCCTGGGTCCTAGACAGTGTTCACGAGGCATCCTAATCAGATGTCCAAACCACTTCAACAGGCTTCTTTCAATGTGGAGGAGCAGAAGCTTTGCTCTGAGCCACTCCCAAATATCCAGGCTCCTCAGCCTATCTTTCTGGATGACCACAGACACCCTTTGGAGGAAGCTGAATTCTGCCACTTGTATCTGCTGTCATAGTCATTTGGTCACTACCAACAGCTTAATGCTTAGGTGAGAGATTAATAATGTATTATGACTAGTAAATTCACAGCTCTGCCATCATGCTCAGCTTTCACTTCACCAATAACAGACCAGTACAGCGTCCACATCACTGCACCAGTCCATCTTTCAAATTCCTGCACTACTCTACCTCTACCTCAATTTGGGAACAAGAACTAGAGACTTATCCGTAACCCAGAATGAGCACTCCACCCTTTTCCAGCTGAGAACCATGGCCTCAGACTTGGAGGTGCTCATTCTCATTCCTGCTGCTTCACCTGGCTTCAAACTGCTACAGTGTGAGCTGCAGGACATCACTTGATGAAGCCAAAAAGATTATATCATGCACAAAAAGTGCAGATGAAGTCCTTGGACCACTGAACCAGACCCTCCGATCGTTGGCTGTGCCTCCAAATTCCGTCCATAAAAATTATGAACAGAACTGGTGACAAAAGACAGTTCTGGTGAAGTCTAAGAACAACTGGGGACAAGTCTGACTTAATACTACCAATATTAACTATGCTCTCAATACAGTTGTACATGAACATGAATACCAAATACCCCATCCTTTGAAAGCATCCTCCATAGGACACTGCAGGGGTTGTATTTAAATGCCTGTTCCAATACACAAAACACATAGTGTAGACTGGTTGGGCAAATTCCCACACATCCCAAAGTATCCTTGATAGATAAAAATCTGGTCCAGTGTTCCTCGACTGGAATCTATTCCAAGTCTTCCTAGAAAAAAATGTAGAGAAATTAGAAAAAGTAGTACAAATGAAAATTTCTCTTTCTATTTGTGACAGTGTTGATGAATTGCTTGTTGCTGTGGTAATACCTTCTTAGACAAGGGAAGTTTGGAAGAAAAAGTAAACACATTATGACTCACCATTTGTGTTTATAACGTTATTGTTTTCCACAAGCATTAATTATAGTTTTTGAGATGTGTTTCCAAAACCTCTATCACCAAGACTTCAAGTAAATACTGCCATATTCTAGGGGTCTATATATAATCAAACCACTGCATCCCTACTGTTGCCGAGAGATCTACTGTGTATGACTTATTTTCATTCCCTTCCATCAGCTATCAAAGAACAGAAACACAGAAAACATTGCCTTTAAAATACAGCAGATGCCTGCTTTATCTTTCTTCCTGCAGATAAAAGTTAAATGTTTGAAAAGCAGCAGAACAACTTGTCATCACATTTCTATACTGTTTGGTAGATAATTAACACATTTCACAAGTACAATGGGTAAAAAGATACAAAAACCAATTTTTTTCTGTTATGTTCACTGACTTTTGTGCATTAAATGAAAGCAAAAAATTAACATGGAAGCACAGAATTGTTTATTTGGACATCCATATGAGTTACTGTTCAGTAAGGTAAGGAAGAAAGAAATGAAATACTATAATTGAAGGGGTGTTTTTTGTCAGAGGTCTAATTTTTATGGCACGCAATCCAGGTGGAGGTGAAGTGAAACAGCTTTTTTAAACTTGTTTGTTTCTTGTTTGATCATATTTTGTGCTTTTCTCACTCTGTAAAATGCACTTTACTTTGATATAGCTTTAGGTAAATTTGTGTGGAGAGGAATCCTTGCGGGATTTTGACATCAGTGCGAATGTAGTCGTGCTTCTCATTCAGGCCTGTGTGTTTGGACATTTGATTAAGTATTGTGCAGCTCTAATGAAATATTTGAATGCAGATGCACAGTATTTGAATTACCTCAAAGTCAATTTTACTGTAACAGTATTTAATAGTACTTTTTTTTTTCTCTCAGCCTGCTGCTCATCATCTCTGTATTACACCACTTTGTGCTGAGAGGTGCAGCATGCATGACAAATTGAAATATTGAAATTCATCTTGATGAATTGAAAGACATGCGGTGCACATACCCAGTAGGATTCTGTCAGATTGGTTTCTATGTGTCTCTTGGTGTCTGTTTCATGTGGGATATGATTGCTTGAAGAAGTCTGAAAACATGTTAAGGGAAGCCGTCCTCTGCTGTATATGAAGCATGACTCTCAAGCCTTGAGCTGCGGAAGCCACATGCAGGTGAAATCAGTCATGATGCAACAGTGACACCCAGTGCAAGGAAAATGCAGGAGGACACATCACCAAGTATTTACTCGTCATAGTGGGTTATGGAAATTAGTGACAATGTTAAAATTCCCATTTTTAACACCTGAGCACTTTAAGCACGAGGGGTGTGAACAGGTTTTATATTAAAAGTAAAACGTGGCTCTACCTTTAATCAGCATCCTCAAAATAGGTAAAATTTCACTCAAAATGCTGCCCAATAACCAAATGTTGTTCCTTTGGCTGTTTTTGCTGCAGCAATTACAACATTTCCCAACAGTGATCAATAAAGCTTTATCAGTTTTAACTTTCTTGTTTGTGCTCTCAGGAGTCGCTGGTCTTTTTCATGGTGGAATCATTGCAGGGACATTTTTTAGGCACAGGCAAGCAATGGGGTTGCCTAGGTTGCCTCTAGATTTTGAATTATATTCAAACAGTAGATCACTGCACAAACTTCCATGGTTAAAAAAACCTATGTGCTCACTCCTCAAGCACCTAAAGAAAGGAGAAGAGTACAGTCTCAGTAGACAGCTGTCCCTTGCTGTCCTATCATTCACCTGGCTGCTGCATATTTTGTGACCCTGCTGTTCTGTTTTTTTTTTTTTTAGCCTGCTTATGATCTAAATGCACTGTTGTGCCAAACATATTTGCTTTTCCAAGACGAGCTCTATACATTCTTTATAGGCTCCTCTTGTTAGTGTTTTTCTTTTTCTTTTTCTCTTCTTTTATTTATTCATTTCTATTATTATTCACATGAGTGCAGGTATAATATGGCAATGCCAGAACTGACAGGCAGGAAAAAAGAGCAAGAAAGGAAAAAAGAAAAAGGGGGAGAAAATAGGAGAAAAGTAAAGAATAAGAGGACAGAGCACAAGTAGAGAAACACAATGGGTCACCAACTGCTGCACCTGTAAGAAAAAAAAAACACAAACAAATATCAAACAGCATTTATTTATTTAAACAGCAACTATTTCATGAACAGAAACAGTTTTAAATGATGGGCAGGTTGTGAAAAATGGCAGTTTGAACATCTGTCCAGAGACAGTATAACTGTCTGACAGGGAATCATGTGCCAGAAATGATTCTTATTTTTATTCTTATTCTTCTTATTATTTATTCATTTCAAATGCTGTAACAAATTTTACAAATATGGGATAAATTAGGTATTTCTCATTCATTCCGTCTTCGTTCTCATTTTTGTCACACTTTGTGTGTACAACACCATGAACACCTTTGAGGAGGGATTGTCCAAATATATGTGCCGCTATTTCAGTTTGAGCAAGTCATTGCATCTCTTTTCTTTCTGTCACAGCAGAACAGAAATCTTTAAATGGCCGTTACAGCAGAAAAAAGGGGGAAAAAATGGATGGATGAATGTGTAGATGGACAGGGGAAGTGGATTATGGTACCATAAAAGCCTGAGACCTTCCATTTTTCAGCTGTGAAAAACACTGAAGTACGCTGTAGACAGAAATTCAAGGTGACCACACTCAGCGAGCAGTTTTTCAGCCCTTTTCTAGCCTGCAGGGAATATTTAATGCTCAAAAGATCATAAGATTTTAAGTGGAGTATCCCTTATGTTGAAGAGTGAGGAGACTGTGTAGGAGTCTTACTATTCATTCCAAAAACAAATAAGCTGCAACAACAGAACAGATGAGGACTTAAGCACTTCACTTTCTGCTTCCTTTCTTCACTTTAAAAACAGATGCGTTCCTGTCACAGTCACAGAGATAAAGACTGTGAGGTGAGGTGAGGTTTTTTTTTTTCTTTTTTCAGGGGAAAAGAGGTGAATGTAGCTTCATTGGAGGCTGTCCAGAGAGCTAACAAAGTGTTCCATGTCTGGATTTGTTTCTCAAGGGCAAAGCATCCAGCGCCGGCCAGCAGGCAGCCTGCTCTGCCGCTTTTGTGCTGAAGATTTCATTTGGGAGCTAACACTATTTTGCGGCTGTCGTTCTCTGCACACTACCACCGCGGAGAGGGAAAAAAAAAACATAAAATGGAAAAGTTAAAAGGAAATGAATAACACCCTGAGGCACTCCCCACACAACTGGTTTCTGATTTCTATTTGTTTCTCAATCCGAGCCTCTGCTGAGCCGCCCAGCACACTGACCGACAACAGACATTAAAAACAAATGAAAGAAAACATCATGGCATCCCATTCTTTCATCAAGGTGTGTGTGTGTCTCTGTGAGGTGGCCTGGGTTGTGTAGCACATACGCCTGTGTACAGAAGTATTTTCAATGCACAATTTCACCCGTCATGAATAATAAACTCCAGACTACTTAAATCTCTCCTCAACTTAATTCCCAATGCTGGCAGCACGTTTTCTTGTCTTGTTGCTGGATGAGTTCATGCTTGGAAAGAGATGATACATAATTCACCCCATGTAACCACCAAACTCCAACATGGCATCCCTGTGGAGGGGTGATGGAAGGGGTGTTGCTGTATAGAATCATAGTTCCTCATTTTTGATCATTTATTTATGTGACTTGTGAAAACCACAGTACAAAAAAATTTATAATTTACCACATCAGTCACTTTGGACAAAAGGTATTAGGATTCTGGAAACAGTGCATTACTTTTTGCATCAACTTACTCTGGGCATGTACTGTATGTGGTGGTTGTTGGAGTCTGCATGTGAACTTGGCTGCAACAAGCAGTAACATATTTACAATTGGTTAAATTCCATTTAAACATTATTTAAATCCTTCAACTTTAAGCAGTACTACTGCAATGAAACAAATCAAACTCAAAGTTAGTTCACTGGTTTCTTTCATCTCCATGATCACTGAGCAGGGTCCAGCCACCATGAGAACTTGACTCCAGTAACATTATTTCTGTCTGTGCTGTTAATGCTGAACCTGGTGTGCTGCATAATTCTGCGCCACCTTTCTACACGTTTGTCTTCATGTTCATACTGTTTATAAGTTTATTTGGAAGAGTTACGGGAATGAGTTCTGCCACGCTCATGGGAAATCAGAAAATTCTATCAGAAATAAAAAAAAAAAAACTGGTTGAAAATTCATTTACTTATACCTAAAACAACTCTATGCTTAGACAGTACTTCTGTTATAGTATATAACCTTAAAAAATTCTTTATATAAAATATAAAGAATTTTTTAATGGTGCTTGGTAAAAGGATTCATTTGGGTGGCAAACAAAAGACTAGCAATTTTACCATGACTCTTGTTCATCCTCTAAAAACCACTTGTTAACTCTTCACTTGGGATATGGAATCCCTCACTGGTTTCCAACTTTCAAATGGACAATTGTATTCTTTGGAACTAAAACCAGAGGTGCTCATACTGGGTGGTGCTGAAAGGTCTCTGTGGTGGTATTGGGCAGTAAAACCTGAACAATGTATGCATCAGCTTATCTTAGAAATGCATTCTCATTATAAATCTATTTAGAACCATTAGTACTGTGATGGTCTGGCGACATGTCCAGAGTGTGTAATATGTCATATTTATTTAAGGGTTCATTTAAAAAAAAAAAAAAAAGTCATTAATAAGTGTCGAAAATTAATATTGTCTAATGCAAAAATAGCAGATATTTTAATAATCAAAGATCACTGTTTGTTTCGATCACAAAAATCCAGTATGATTCTTTTTAAACTAGATGCCTATATTTGTTGTTCTAAACTGTAAATAAAATCCAAAAAAGTGTTTACTGTTTGTGTGTGTGTGTGTGTGTGTGTGTGTGTGTGTTGGTATGCTGAGGAAAAAAAAAAAAAGACAGAACCATTCAGGTCGTAACCTCAGCTGAGAGAGAGTGAAGAAAAAAAGAGAGAGGAGATGAAGCCTGTTGCTGTTTTCCGAAGCCGGTGCTGTTTTTTTTGTGTGTGTGCTGTGGGACCGAGACGGCCTCCAACCTGAGATTGAGGGCACTTGTCTGCTGAAATTGGGGCCAGCAAATGGCATTTTATTTGAAAATGCACTCAAAGCTGCTCAGACCTGACGTGGGCTTTGGAGGGATGGTGACAGGCAAATACACAAACTCACATCACGAACAGGAACATAAAAGCCAATTAGGAACAGCAGAGACCAAGGCTCTGGGCTTCGACAACACACTGTGACCTTTAGAAAATACAAATTCCCAAAGAGAAAACACTTTGATGTCTCCTTCTGAGCGTGATTTCCTAAGCATTCAATTCAGTTTATTTGGACAATAACAGACAATAATGATGAGTATGCGGTTGAGAAAATGCAAATAATAAATAGATGAACACATGAAAGACATTGCATTAAGCAAACATAATTACATTCTTTGGGAGCTTTAGATAAGAAAGGAAAGGCAGCAGAGAAGTAGAATCAAGTAGCAAATTAAACAAATAAATATACAAAAACCTAAAAGTTTATAGGAGGTTCGGCTCAACATTAACAAGACTGGGCTTTATAAAGAAGACTGTTGTTACCTGTGAAATCTCATTGTAAACACATAATATTTTTCTTCTGTTCTTCAGACGAGGCATCCCAGCCAACCTAGTCACTTTCAGCTCATGGATTCCTGAAGGTGTCTGTGACCCAGTCTGTCACAGAGTTGGGGTTAAAGTGAAGGGATGAAGACCAGTGATGCTGACAAATTTGTATTCAGGGGAGGAGTCATAGCGACTTCTGTCACTCAAATATACCTACCATATACAGCTGAGGATGGCTGTGACAGGCTCACACTTAGGGGTCTGTTTTCACTTGGGTGTATGAGATTTTCTGGAGGTGCTGTGGGATTTTCTACGCATACAACTATTTCGTGACTTGCTGTGTGCTGCAGTGGGATGAAAGGCACAGCAGAGGGAGTGTCACTGGTAAATCAGTGGCATATTGCAATTTTCATGTCAGACTTTACTGTGGCTTGTGCAAAGCTGTTAAAAGTGAAAAATCTTTTTTACGCCTACCCACTAACTTTTAGAAGAGTGCAAGACCTTTTTAATTGGCTGAGCAGCTGGTTTTAGATGGCTACAGCTCTAACAGATTACATTCCAACAGATGCTGAATGAAATGAAATAAAAGTAACAACAGGTGCACTAGAGGGGCAACAATGAGACAACCCCAAAACAGGAATAGTTTTACAGGTGGAGGCCATTGACATTTTTCCCTCCTCGTCTTTTCTGACTGTTTTTTCACTAGTTTTGTATTTGGATAGGGTCAGTGTTACTACTGGTACAGTAGCATGAGACGATACCTGTACCCTACAGAGGTTGCACACGTAGTCCAACTCCTCCAGGATGGCACATCGACATGTGCCATTGCCAGGTTTGCTTTGTCTCCCAGCACAGTCTGGAGATTCCAGGAGACAGGCAATTATGCTAGGAGAGCTGGAAAGGGCAGTAGAAGGTCCTTAACCCATCAGCATGACCAGTATCTGTTCCTTTGTGCTAGGAGGAACAGCATGAGCACTGCCAGAGCCCTAAAAAATAGCCTCCAGCAGGCCACTGGTTTGAACATCTCTGACCAAGCAATCAGAAACAGGTGACCTGAAGGCCCGACGCCCTCTAGTGCTCTGTAGTCGTCTGTGCTCACTCCCTGGCACCATGGAGCCCAATTGGCATTTGCCATAGAACACGAGAACTGGCAGGTCCACCACTGGTGCCTGTGCTTTTCAGAGATGAAAGCAGGTTCTCCCTGAGCACATGTGACAGACATGGCATGGTCTGGAGAAGCTGTGGAGAGTGTTATGCTGCCTGTAATATTGTTCAGCATGACCAGTTTGGTGGTGGGTCAGTGATGGTCTGGGGAGGCATATCCATGGAGGGACACACAGACCTCTACAGGCTAGGCAGCGGCACTCTGACTGCCATTAGGTATCAGGATGAAATCCTTGGACCCATTGTCAGACCCTACGCTGGTGCAGTGGGTCCGCCATTAGGTATCAGGATGAAATCCTTGGACCCATTGTCAGACCCTACGCTGGTGCAGTGGGTCCTGATTTCCTCCTGGTGAATGACAATGTTCAGCCTCATGTGGCAAGCATATGCAGGCAGTTCCAGAAGGATGAAGGAATTGATCCCATTGATTGGTCCCCACTCTTGCCTGACCTAAATCCAATAGAACACCCATGGGACATTATCTTTCAGTCCATTCAATGCCACTAGGTTGCACCTCAGACTGTCCAGGAGCTGAGTGATGCCCTGGTCCAGATCTGAGAGGAGGTTCCCCAGGACACCATCTGTCATCTCATTAGGAGCATGCTCTGACATTGTCAGGCATGCATACAAGGACGTGGGGGCCATACAAACTACTGAGTACCATGTTGAGTTTCTGCAATAAAATTTCGGCAAAATGGACTAACCTGCTGCATCATTTTTTTTTTCAATTTGATTTTTGAGTGTCTTTAAATGCAGCCCTCTGTAGGATTATAATTTACGTTTCCATCAAATGATGTGGCATCCTTTCATTCCTAACCAATTACCCGGTCCATGTCAATACAGATATCCAGCATGATTTTTTCGTATTGAAATCTGATGTGTTTTCAAAGTGTTCCTTTAATTTTTTTGAGCAGTGTATGAATGGCCAGTTTTCCTTCCCTGAATTTTTCTCTTGTTTCAGGCAATTTGATAAAAGTCTTTATCGTCTCTTAGGGGTGGCTGTAGGTCAGGAGGTACAGCAGGTTATCTACTAATTGGAAGGCTGGTGGTTCAATCTCTGGCTCCTCCAGTCTGCATGCCAAATATCCTTGGGCAAGATACTAACCCCAAGTTGCTCTCTGATGCATCCATTGGAGTGTCAATGTGTGTTAATGTTAGATAGAAAGCACTTAGAAAAAGTGCTTGTATGAATGGTTGTGAATGAATGAATGAATGACGCATTTTGTATAAAGCGCTTTGAGTGCTCTGGGAGAGTAGAAAAGCGCTATCAAAATCAGTCCATTCTCTTCCAAAATGTTGAAATTTCCACACTGTCACCTTGTAAAAAGAATCCGCAATGGCCTCTCTATGTAAAGTCTGTTTCTTTTGTAGATCTTTGCGGATGTGACAGTTAACGGCTGTTGAGGTTACACTGTAGAGTGCCCAATTAACACCCCTTGTTTCTTTTCAAAACTAAGATACAAAATCTGATTGGTTGCACAATGGTGCATAATTTAACCCTTTTCACTTCTTACTTGTCTTACCTGTTCTAAAAAACATCAAGATATTTTTAGAATTATTTTTAGTTTTTTGTAATATAAAAATATATTACAAAAAACTAAATAATTCTAAAAATCTTGATATTTGTATACTATAAAATATCTGTGAAATTTAGTTATTTATTTACAAAAAAGACAAACTTTTTGCCATTTTTGTGGTCAAAATTTAATAGTTACACAACATATCTATTAATAAATAAATCTATGTAAAATTACAGATACTATACTTCTCTTACTGTTAATTTTTACTAATTACATCAAATTTTAGATCTGTACAGCATTCAACATTAAACTATAATTTAACAGTTTTATCTATTAAATAAACATTCAATATTTTTAAAAATTTATGTTAAATCTTTAACCGTATTTTGATGTCTTTTAATGTATACAAACCTAAAACAAAACTTATTTTTAACTTCTGTTTTTAACTTCTGTTTTTAACTTCTGTTTATTCACAGTTACATGTTTTTCATGTTATTTTATATTGGAAATGTTAATTCACAGTCTAGCTTTGTAATTTTATTGATATTTCATGTATTTAAAAATAACAGGAAAATTCTGTAAAATGTTTAGGAAAAAATTGTGTTAAATTACAGTTTTCTTTATTTGTTTATTTTTTTTCTTTTCACAGTGTATGAAAAAGTCCTGATCCTAAGCTTAATGTCTACACTTAAATCATCAGCAAGGGAGTTTCTTTTCTAAAGCATTAAAATATTTAGTGTCTGGGACAGAAATTATTAAACTTTAAAAATACTTTTTTCTTGTATCCATGAAATCCATAATTATTTATATTTATATTATTTATATAAGTTGTTTTTAACTGCCTTCACATATCTACACCATGCTGCCCTCTACATTTGTCTACCTGCAGAGATCCCCCGATCCCTTTGACCTACACGTGTTGTGCTACATGTTAACAGAGTTAATGAATAAATTAGGTGTCGGAATATAGTTATAAAGATTTTTATTATATTTCTTTAAAAAAGAGCCCTGTTTAATGTGTAAGGCTAATGCGCATTTAGCATTTCCACACATAACTGACAGCAAAATGGAGCTGAAAACTAAATTAAAGAAAACATGAGAGGTTGTCAGCACCTCAGGCAGCATTCAGCAGTAAATAGTAACTCTGACAGTAATTGAGATGCATCAAAATGGTTCTGTAAGTGATCTGTCAGAGACTGGATATGGGAGTATGTGTATCACAAAGGGACATGGTGAAATCCACCTTACTTCTTGGTTTGCTTTCTGAATGCAAGGGAGCATCTTGGCAGTTTGCAATATTCCAGCTAAATTAGTTTGCTCTTCTCTCTGGGAAGCCAAATCTATAAAGCAGCTACTTTGGCATTTAGAAAATCCATTTACCATGATTGAAACTATCCAGCTGAAACCACTACAGTCAGTCTTTTCATTCCCAAGAGCTAGTACATCTTACATATGATGCTTTCAAATAAACTGAAAAGGGAAGCAATCTCCATATCATGCATATGGCAATCAGCAGTTGACTCACTCTAACATCAGTTTTTGGCTATTTTTTGGCAAGTTGTAGCTATTTCCTTTATTAGTTCAATTTCACAAGTTTTTAAGATTAATCCTACCAAATGAGATACTCAAGACCCCAGTTTACAGGTCTCCAAAATTCCTTCTGCACCTTGCATGAATTACTTTATGATGTTTTCTTGAGAAAATCAAGATAATGTTTCCCCTGTTTTCTGATTTCATTTTAGTATGTATTTGAGATGGTATGATGCAAAATGATCAATTTGCCCTATTTCACAATGGAAAAGAATCTCTCCAAAAGGTTAATGAATATAAACTCCAAAAATCAAGTGCATTTGAGGGTAAGTAGCAGCACCTTGCTGCTACTTACCCTCAAATGAAGTTGATTTAATTGATCATCAACAAGTGTGACCACCTCTATAAAAGCAGAAGTTCTGGCAGTTTGCTGGTTTGGAGCATTTTGGTTTGGGTTAACACAATGCCACAGTTTTCCCTGGAGTGGGAGAAAGCCAAACACAACATATCATTACAAACACCTCATACCAATTATGAAGCATGATGGTGGAGGGGATGAAGATTCTGGCTTCTTTTGCAGCCACAGGACTGGGCACCCAGCAGTCATTGAGTTGACCATGAACTCCTCTGTATACCAAAGTATTCTACTGTAGAATCAAATGTGAGTCCATTTGCCAACAGCTAAAGCTTGGCCAACATTGCAACAGGGGAATGATTCCCAGCTTACCACCAAATCTGCCACAGAATGGTTAAAAATGGAAGAATCAAGGTGTTGCAATGGCCCAATCAAACTCCAGATCTCAACCCAACTGATCTTAAGAGAGCTGCGCATAAATGAACTGAAGCAACATTGTAAAGAAGAGTGGGCCAAAATTCTACCACAGTGATATGAGATACTGATAAAGTCCTAAAGAAAACAATTATTTCAAGTTACTGCTGCTATAGGTGGTTCTACAAGCTATTTAATCATGGGGTGTAATTTTTCACAGGACTGCATAGAGCCCTATGTAGATAATATTGTCTTTGTCAAAAACATAATCAATAAAGAAAACTACCTCTGAAGGCACATTAATTGTTTAGCTAAACTTTAGTTAAAAACATGAAAAGTGTCTTTATACCTGGAATTACTCATTGAAAATTCAGCAAAAATTGATGACTTTAATAAACAACACCACTTTATCATGTTTGTGTCAATTAAGATAAAGTTACAAAAATATCCTTCGTTAATCATGACTACAATGTATACATTTAAATTAATTTATAAGCCCTGTCTGGCTTTCCTGAGTCATGAATAACTCATAATTCATAAGTTATTCATGATCATTAACTCACAAATAACAGTGATTGAAATGCTTTAGTTTTGTTGTTAATGCACGAAGGCATAACTTACTACTGTTAAGCAATGTGAAATCCTCATTTCATGTACACATACATTTGATGCCTGCTCATTCACAAAGATGTGTGAATTTTTGATAATTCAGGGACCCTTACTGTAATGTGTTACTGAAAAATCCAAACTAAATTTATTCAAACTTTATTTTGGTAGTGGCTCATATCAAAACCAAGATCTTCTATCTACTTATGCAGGAAATTGTCGATATTTGATAGGGTTTTTGAAATTGCACTTTGGACTGGTGACAGTTAAAATTATAGTTAAAAGGAGACTTATTACATTTTAAAATTCTCTCAAATAATCCATCAATAAGGCCCAATGTTGGTCATTTTAATCTTATAGTTTTGCAGTTGTTAACAGTAGCCAAAGGTTTTAAGGATTAAACTGACTTCATCTGGATTCAGCATTTAGTGATAATAATGTTGTGTATATAATGAAAGGATTTGTAGGATTTTTGTGTTTAATGTTATGCTAGTGTCAATGAGCAGTAAGTAGTGTAAACAGATCCCTGAATGTGACAGTATAATGATGTAATGATATGGCAAATGAACCAAACTCTTTCTCTTCATGCAGAATTCAAATGATAAAACTTTGAAAAGCAAAACTGCAAGGTTCTCCACATTGAGTGAATGATGATAGGGTGGGTTCAATGACTCTTTCCTAAAAACCAATTGTTTATATCTTTGTTTATGGAAAGTCACAGTAAAACTATTCAAGCAGCAGAGGAGAAGAGATTGTAAAGAAAGCAAATTGTTTCTTCTAAAGCTGTAAAATTATCAACTAAGTAGACTGCTGTGAGTCATAATGCATTTAAAGTCCAATAAAGAGGCACTGCATTGATAGTAGAATGACCAAGTAAAGAGTAGAAGAAAAATTCATTGCTATTTTGCACATTGGTATTGCTAAGTTAAAGAGCAATGAGAAAGATAAAATAGATACTTGCACAAACTAAAACAATATTAAATGTTGATTTTAGTTTCAGTTCATTTTCAATAACTATGTAAGCTTTGCTTTCTGTAACTGGGCACACTAACAGTAAATGTACATGTTGTCTGAACATTGTTGGTTATAAAATCCTTTCATTGGTGATGGTTTGGCAAGTGATACTTTAAAACCTTCCTGAATCATGCTTTGTGTTTTAACTGCTAGGAGGTCAGGACACTTAAAGAATAACTCACAATACCATACCATATCATGTCAATTTATGGATTCACACTACAGCAATGAATACAATACTCAATGCATGGTCTACCAAGGTATGGAATACTTAATACTTTGACAGACAATCATCTACAATACGTCATGTTTTGTGTGTAAATAAAGAACAAAAAATACCCAGGTGTTTTTATGTATGATGTAGAAACTGTTGTACGTCAAATTGGAAGAAAACTGACATTTATAGAGCCTGCATGTTGTACCTATAACTTTATCTACCCCTAAAAAGCCTCTTTTTTGTTTTTATTACTTTACTTATTTACTGTCTGAAAGCCTGGTATGTACCATTTATAAATAATGGTAATCAGTAGCTTATAAACTGTCAGTGGGTGCGATTCAGACAGTCTTGAATTCAAACAGTAGGTCAGACAAAGTATTCACAATGACAAAGACAGACAGATAGTCACGAAACACTGATATTGCTCTCAGACAGTACAGGAATAATTTCAGTCTGAACAAGACAGAAATGCAGAAGATTCTTGTTTTCAAAGTGTCTGTGAAATTTTTTCTTTTTCTCTTTTTGTGTTTTAATTTGTTTTGAATCACAAGCCAAGTTATTTAGAGGTTTTTGCATTCAAACAAGTACATTCGTGAGACTAAACAAGGTCCACCAGCAATGAGCGCAGGTCAAAATGTAATCAGCAAAATGAAATTGGAAGGACAAGCTATGTGACGTATGAATATGTGACGTGCAGTTGTCTGTTATAATCCTATTCTCATGGTGGTTTGGGCATTCTTTGATACCATAACACTGTGATTGTAGAGTGTGAAAGGAAAAAAAGCAATAGTAATAAATCGCTAACAGGTCTGTGAGGGAGAGAGGGGAGATATCCTATCTCTACTTGAAAGTAGGTTTTATTTCACCCTCTACCATCTCTTTTTTCTCTTCTCACTGTTTGAGTTCCTCTTT
>VUQS01046495.1:0-15642 GCA_015108495.1 Heterochromis multidens
TTTATACACACACACTAATTACAAGCAAACAGATCACAGGTGAGGATGGTTACCTTTAGTAGCCATTTAAACCTGTGTGTGTCAACTTGTGTGTAAGAATAAGAATAAGAATAAGAATAACTTTATTGATCCCAGTGGGAAATTTATTTAGTGTGTGTGTATGTTATCATGCCAAAACTTCCAGGGTAAGTAAACTTTTGATCAGGGTTATTTGGATAGTTTCTGTTGTCATTATGATTTAAAAAGAGCAAACACAATTGTTTGGTAATAAATGGCTTCACCCAACCACTAACCATGAGTGAAAGAAAAGTTTTTGTATTATCATTCATATTCTCTGGAAAATGGCCAAAGAAATCACAAATTCTGCCAGAGTATGTAAACCTATGAGTACAACTGTATATCTTCAGTTGAAGTCAGTAGTGCCCCAACTGCACTATACACCTTGTAAGTAGAGCACAGCTTTCCCCTGCTGAGTCACCTGACGGGTTGCTAGAATCACTTCAAGGCCGACTGAAAGTCTTGTGCTAACCAAGCCCGTTAGGACTCTTTCTTCAGCTTGATGATTCCCTTCACCTCCAGTGTCCACTATCTGGTTTGGAGATTACCACCATGACAGGCACCAACCACCTTGCAGCCACAGCTTCTTGCATCTGCCTTAACAATGGAGGTGCGGAATATGATTTATTTGGACTCAGTGTTCCCAGCCTCCCTCAGACTGCTGTCAAAGTTCTGCTGAAGGTGGGAATTGAAGATCTCACAGTCAGGGGGCTCTGCCAGATGCTTCCAGCTCACCCTCACTATACATATGGGTGCGCCAGGCCAGCCCAACATCCTCCTCCGCCACCTGATCCAATTCACCACCAGTTGGTGATCAGTCAACAGCTCAGCTTCTCTCTTCACCTGAGTCTCCAGAACATATTGCATATCAGATGATACGATTAAAAAATTGATCATCGACCTGTCACCTAGGGTGTCCTGGTGCCACATGCACTTGTGAACACCCTTATGTTCGAACATGGTGTTCGTTATGGACAAACTGTGGTTGGCACAGAAGTCCAAAAAAATAACACCACTCGAGTTCAGATTGGGCAGGTTGTTCCTCCCAGTCATGCACCTCCAGGTCTCACGGTCATTGCCCACGCAAGTGTTGAAGTTTCCCAGTAATACAATTGAGTCACCAGGTGGGGCACCCTCCTGGTAACCCCACCCAATGACTCCAAGAAGGTTGGGTACTCTGAAATGAACAACAATCAGGACCCATTCCCCAACCCAAAGGCGCAGGGAAACAACCCTCTCGTCCACCGGGAGAACCCCCAATGTACAGGCAGCAAGTCAGGGGATACAAGGATACCCACCCCTGCCCTCCACCTCTCACCGAGGGCAACTCCAAGCTGTGTGTTGAGATGAGCCCAACTATGTATATCTAGCTGGTATCTCTCAACCTCACACACCAACTCAGACTTCTTCCCCACTAAAGAGGTGAAGTTCCATGTCCCAATAGCCAGCCTAAGCAGCTGGGATCAGACTGCGAATCGCTCTTTGTCTGGCCCCTCACCCAGGACCAATTTGTCTTGGGAGAGCCTACCTGGGGAAAGGCACAGACAACATAGCCCCTGGGAACACTGGGATACACAAACCCCTCTACCATGATAAGGTGGCGATTCATGGGGGGATTTCTAAAAAAAAAGTAAACAAACTAACAAACTAACAAAAATTTGTGTTTTGTTGTTTTGCACATATATGCATATAGCTTTGAACATAATTTTGACCTTTTTAAATTTGTAATTAAAAAAAAAGAAATGTTGCCCGTTATTGTGAGCCTCAATGAAGGAATACGCAGTGATATACAGTAACCTACCTTATGTAAACTGAAATGTATTATAATTTGGGGTCATCAATGTCACCTTCTTATCTTTTGTGGCTGAAAATAAAGGGAGGAAAAGGACAAGAAGGCAAAAAAGAAGAAGAGGCAGGGATTGAGAGTCCCAGAGTGACTGGGTCTAATTGAAATGAATTCTGACTAAAGCAATGACTTTAATGACATTTTGAATCCAGGACTGGAGTAATGACATGGAGGGGCCCCCGAGGGAGTGTGGCACTTTAAAAAGCCAGAGTGAGGATAGGGAGGGAGGAAAAAGACATATAAGGAGGACAGAAGAATATACTGAGTGAAACAAAAAAGAAGAGGTTGAAGGGGTTACATTCAGAGAGAAGATATTTATTAAGAGAGCCAGGGGAGACAGAAAAACTCACGGGGAGAGAGAGAGAGACAGGCAGACAGAGATGGAGGAGTTTAACACCAGAGAGAGAGCAGCAGACTTTGAAAAGACACCCAGAGAGAGGCGTCTTCGTCGTCGTTTCATCAGGCTGTCAAGCAGCTTCTCTTTTTGTAGCCCATTTCCCAGACTGCAAGACACTGTCGATAGGTCAACCTTAAGAAGTCACTATCTGAAACTCACTCAAACCAACTGAGGCCTTGCCACCAATAAATATGTTAAAACTCTGTTCTGTGATTAAATATTAACCACTGAATGACATATTTATGAGGCTAAAATCTAATATTGCTTTTCTTTGAAAGGCATTATATCACCACATGGTTTTTTGGAAAGTTGCATTTCAAAGTACTTTGTATTCACAGTTGATATCTGAAGCTGTTTGAAAGAAATAAGGAGAAAACTGCTCGATTCCTTACTAACCCCAAGTGTGGGGTGGATAATCAATTGATCAATTGATTTAAGTTCTGAATGTATGTGTCATTTCAGAAATTCTATTACCCTCTCAAAAAGAGGCATTTCCAGTTCTTTCCAGTGTAGACAGCAATATTTCATGTTTCTGTCTGCCTTGCACACTGCTTGCTGGAACTTTTCATAAGCGATACCAAACCCAGTCAAACCCAAATCATTCAACACATTAATCGCTTTTTTAAAGGTAAAGATGCCATGTATAACTGCTATGAAATGAATGTAGGATTTGTTGTGTTCTATTTCTCTTGCTTTCAATGTGATAGAGTTGCATTTGAGGATTTTTAGAACTCTTTGTTTCATGGCTGTTTACAATTTTGATTAGATAGAAGTAAAATTATTAGTTGAACTCCAGGCTGATAATAAGAAAAAGGAACGCAGTGATTGTAAATTCTCAGTGTCTCTCATACATAGAGTGCAAGGCTGTTCTTTCTGACCTTACAGTGTTTCAGCTGTGACTAACTACATTGGGGGACTTATTTTGTTATAGGAAGAAATATACCCTAGGGCTCAAGGGGCTCTATAACACTTAACTCATTTATGATTGTGTGTATCTAGAAGAAAATATAATCTGGAAACAATACTTATTTAATGTTTTGAAACAGGACATACTTATTTCTTCTTATCTGTAATTTTGGCAATTTAAAGTAATTTACCAGCCCTTGAGAAAACAGTTTACTTACATGATGAATAATGACAAGATCAATAAAGTATTCATGAGATGTAGATAGAGGGTACAAAATCTGGTGAAAGGATGATACAAAATGTGCTTTAAGAATGTAGAAGAGTGCTTCCATGCTGTGGGAGAATATCCACAAAATTAAAGCTGACAGTGTGCACTTTATCCTCATAATGATCATGTCATTTCATATTAAAGGTAATATAAGTGTGCAGCCAAAACACAAAACATGCCTTTGCTGTCCAAATTTAAAGCAAATTTATTTAAATTAGCATGGTGTCTGTGTATAATTTATTGTATTATGGTATAATGTTGTGACTCACAAAGTGGCCCTAAGTGCATTTACACTGAAATCCCTTAAAAAGCAACAAAAATTTCACTTTCAAATACTCATAGAGTGTTGCATATCATTTCTCTTAATGAAGGTTGATGTAAAATTCAATTGACATCCTTGATTTTGACTGGTCGTTCACATATGATGTTGCCAGTGGGTGTTTTAAACAGCAGGCAGCATTAAAAAAAAAAAGGATGCTCCTTTAATTCGTGGTCATCCTAAAGCAGGGTGTGAAGTTTAAATGAGTATTTTTGATTCAGGGTTCTGACATTAATTAAAATGATTCTGGGTCCCAAGGCAAATGTCTAAAATCATCATTACTGCGTGGGACCACAAAACATTTCAGACCAAGGCTCAGAGTTGCCATCCTCTTGTTTGGTACTAAATAGTACTTTAATGCATGGCCTTATCTGGGCTTATGCCCTGGGAGCCAGTGACAAAAAAGACCCATAAGTACGAAGGGGGACTGAAAAAAATTCATAGACAGAAAATAAAATGCTTAACTTTGCAAGACATTTCTGTTGTGTACATTGTTGTTTGGGGTTCAGTTTATGTTAATATCTTAAAGAAATAATGTTTTGTAGCTGGTCAGCATTCTGACATGTCCTTTCCAAATTAAGCCTTCTGATAAACATGACATGCATGCCTTTATCATTAATTACATGAATTGCTGTTCTTTCATTTCTGGCTTAAGTATAAATTTACATTTCAAAACCCACTGTTACAAGACATTTACATTTCAAACCTCACTGCTAACCCTCTCTCAACTCTGCCTCTCCTCTCCAACAGACTCCTGCCCCACTCCTGTAGTGAACTCATTCCCCCGAGTCACTAGACCCAGTCTTCTGAACAGCCATCTTTGCTGTTCAATAAACCTTTAAAAACTCTGAGTCTGTTCCAGTTTATGCTTAAACATGACACACATGAGCAATATGGGGAGACATAAGATCTAGTAAGCAGCTCATCATCATATACAGTGCTTAACAAGTTTATTAGACCAATACCCAGTGTAAGGTTTATACCTTAAATTAACAGTATTGGTAATTACCAAAATCATTTTTATTCTTCTGTAATATTTAATCCACCAGTGTATGCAAGCTCTTTAATTGAAATTATATTTTTAATGCTAAAATACAATTATTGTTGTTATCAATGAAATGTCAAATTTATTGTTTTACAAAAAAGCAGAAAAAAAACCCCAGTAAAGCACATTATTATTTTTTGATTAAGATGCCAAATTACATTTACTTGCTTTCCTGCACAGAAAAATTTGTTTTAGTGGTTGAAAGTTATGCTTGATTAAATTTGGACTTATGAGAGAAGTTTGGACTTCTGAGAGAAGTCCAAATTTAGGTATAAAAACATGAATTCAGTTTGTTATTTGCCTGATAACCATAACATTTTTAGTTTTAAACAAGTTTTTGACAGATTTCTAAAAATATTTGTTTTCTTTTTTTTTATGAGAAGTGGTCTAATAAATTTGGTAAACACTATATTTTAGAATACTGAAGTGAAATGCTTCCTAGCATTGTAAAAGGCACAGTGGGCATCATGGCTTTGTGGAAATCTTACATATGTGATGCTGTGTCTCAGCGTCACATGTTAAATATACAATGCTGATATCCATCTCTAAATATATCAGATTTACAATTGTATGTATTACCTTCATGTTCCAACATGAATGTTCCAACATGAATCAATAAACTATTATTGAATTATTAATGAAATAAAATTACTTAGATAGCATTCAGGTAGAAAGATTATAATTATAAAAAACGCTAAGATGAAGCAACCATAAATGTTTTCCTTTCATATGCATGTTATTTTATTGTCGTGTTTTTGCGATTTCACTCTCTTGTTCTTAGCTTTTTGCAGATAACAGCTTTTAGTAGATGTCTGCCATTGTACAGTGGAAAACACTGCGATGCTTACGACAGCGATGAGAAAAGTAATTACGCTTCAAATCATCCTCCCTGCCTCTTCAAAAGTATATAAGATCCAGGAAACCATCCTCTTACAAGATGATGACAAAATGCCAGTGTTGAAGTGAGATGCTGTTGTATTTATCAGTCAGAGCTGCCACTTGTGAATGGTATTGTTTGACGAGCTGCGTTTTGCGAGACAATCAATCCCTCCCTCCTCTCTCCAGTTGTCTGTATGAATAAGACTTGTTCTCAGATGTTATTCTGTGTATGTTCTTACAACTGAATGTGTTCTAACTCATGCCGATAGTTAAAGATGACTGGTGTTTCCAGAATAGAGAAATCCACTGAAAGTGACAGGTCACACAAAGGCGCCGGCGTGTTTCGGTATTAATAGCTAGTCTGCCTTTTATGGGGCAAAGGGAGAAGACAAGGAAGGCCCCCTATTCAAATAGTAATTGCTCACAGTTAATCATTGGTGCCTGTGTGTCATGAGACTGGGCAAATTTTGCTTTGGGGGGAAATTAGAGTGTGATTGTACAACAGCGGTCGCCACAAAAGTCAGGCGTCAAATTAAAGATAAGAGAAAGTAGTATGGGGATTTTATTGCACTGGATTCATTAGATTTCACAGTTTGACACAGAAACCAATACTCCAGGGAAGACCATTTCAAAAGCTTTGGTTAAAGGGGAATACCGCTTAATTTCTGAATTCCCATATCATCTGGAAGCCCCCTAATTCCCTAATTGATATCAGAAGAATAGCTCCCAATGAAAAATTTTTCATAGCTACATTTCCTTCAGCAGGGGGAGGGAGAAGTGGAAAGCTACTGTATAGTGGAGGGCACACAGAAGTCAAGTGAGGAAGTGAAGACCCAAACCCAAGCAAAACCCAACCCTAGCCTTAACCTTAACCATAGACAAGTTGCAGGTAATCTGGTAGATATTACAAGGTTAAGTGTTGTTCCTTGTCTCTCATCTTTGTATATATTTGTTTATGATGCCCAGAAGCTTTCACAGTGCAGCTTTTATTTAATGCTTTTTTCTAAATATGAGATCATTTATGCTGTTTTTTTTTTTTTTCTATTCCATGCAACTCCCCATGAGTCATTTGCAGCTACGAAGCTTTACATTAAATAAATGCCCTTTAAATTTTTAGATCATGGATAACTTTTGGACATACCCATACATAACTGATATGCTGATGATATGCTTTTATCATTTTCCAATTGTAGAAAAATCCAATTTTGACAGTGCACTTTTTGACTGTTCTGACCTTTAGTCCCTATAAGAGTCAAACATGCTTCATTGGACCAATCACAGGGCTCCACCTGTTTCATCATCATTATAAAAACACACTTAAGGAGGAGAGAGGGCTTTAGTACAAATATGAACAAATTTCAAGCAAATATTGCTTTGGGTCATAACATTCCCCCTATGTGATTTTCAGGTAGGTGTTACGAGGAAACTACTGAAGGTTATACAACAGTTTTAGTTGTTATGATCCTACGTAAGTTATGTTCAAACAAATCTTATCTAGGGTCATAACATCCCCTATAACTGAAAATCAAACATTGCTCCCCCATAAGAAGCTTGTTTCAGATAGAGCAGGGGTGTCAAACATAAGGCCCGGGGGCCAGAATTGTCCTGGCAAAGACTCCAATCTAGTCCACTGGATAGCTTTGGAAAATGTGAAGGAGGGCATACATTTAGGACTTTTAACTGTATTTTCACAAGTTGAACAGATTTTCCTACCGATACAGATCTTTCCAATGGCCATTTGTACTACACCAAAGTAAACAGGTAATAGATAAACAATGAAATGACAGAAAAGTTCCGGTTTTTTATTCGCAATCTACTGCAGAAATTTTTGTTTTTTACAATGGGTCCACATAAAAAACAAGACATTTTCTGTGAATTAACAAAATCTTTCTGTTTCATAATTACAGGATAGTCTGGGCAATGAGCTACCATTCTACTTTTACGTTTAACTTTTAAGTTGTGCTGACAGATTTTTTTCATTTACTACAGCAGCATTTCTTAATCATGTAGAAAAACTGAGGCATCCTGCTGAAATTGCACTTCTTTTTTCTTACATTAAGATATCTCAGGGATTAAATGTGTAGTTAGTGAGTTGTGAGTTTCACTGGTCCGGCCCACTTAAGATCAAAGTAGACTGTATGTGGCCCACAGTGTAAAATGAGTTTGACATCCCTGAGATAGAGCATCAGCAATTATGTTTTCTAAAACTTTCTTATAGTGACTGTCAATATTAAAATCCCAAAGCAATCGGGACCAGTACATGAGGTTTTAGTTGCTATTCTGCATCTGAGTCACATACAAGAGGCAGTTGTGGCCAGGGAAAATGAGTGTTGGTACAGGAATGAACCCAAGATAAACTTCAACATGTTGTAATGTCAGTAGTACAGCTATGACCTCTTTTTCAACTGTGCTGTTGTGAAACTGATGTTTTTAAACTTTCTGGAAAAGTTACAGATGAACAGGCATGTGACAGGGGCAATGCAGAGGAGAGCTTTGGCAGCCTCAAAGGTGACTGACATTCCTTTGACCCCCTAGAAGGGTGATTTTGAGTTTGCTAGGCTTGTCAAGAGTACTACTATATCAGAGATTTTTTTGCAGAATGCACTGTACTACCCAGGCATCTCCAGGCAACACTGGAATGTGCAACATATTTGGTGAGTGGGCAAATATTAATGAGTTCTGATCCCAGCTGCTGCTAGTGTCCCCAAATTATGCACAGCATGCCCTTTGGCGTTTGTCCCTTGATGCATCGCTTTATAGCTATGAATGCTTGAGAGCTTATGGCAATACTGTATGCTAAATCAAGTGTCCTCTTTTAAAGAAGTGCACATTTAAGCACTAAGTACTAAAACCCAGCCTGTTTTTAACTTTGTTTGGCAGATTTTACTGCCTTTTGTCATTTGCACTCAATTCTTTGTCTTGCTTTTACTCGCTGGTTAGGTATCGGCACCACTGACTACTAGGTTAGGTTTAGACACTGAAAAATAGTTGTTTAGGTTTAGGAAAAGCTCATGGTTCAGTGTTAAATATTTGTCTCTTAAGAGCATTAAAAATTACCCTTAGTGTATTTAAATGTGATGCCAAGGAATCCTTTACAAGTATTAAGTTGGAAAAGATAGTCCTCATCCACTAAGACAATAATGAGATATAGCTGACGCAAACTATCACCTTGTGAGTAATTTGGAGATGCCAGCAGCTTTGACAAAGCACCAGTATTCGACGCCCTGGGAATGAGGATAGGTTGGAAATCTAATATTGCAACTGGGAGGACCCTGCCCAGCTTGTCACCCAGCTACCTTCCCAAACTCACATTTGGCCAAGTTGTTCAGTCCAGGTTGTGGAATTGGTCATTATGACATCCAAATAGTTTTCCTATATGTTTACACCATGCTGGAAGGCAGCTGGCATGTTTCTTAAAATGAATGGCATCAGTGTGTGTGTTTAAAAAAAAAAGGATCAAAAGCTTTTAGGAGAGAGCTCAATGTCTGATTGGACAGCTTGTCTATTAATCAACATTAATCAACACCAATCATGGAAAATGACCCATGGGAATTGTGGTACTTCTTCATTTAGCACACTCAAAGCTTCTGGTAATGTGTTTCTTGTTTTGCTGATTGAGCCCCTTGATTGCGCAACAAAATGAATGTATATTAAATGAGAAAAGAAGTGCACATTTCTATAAAGTAGTCAAACATCAGTGGAAACTTCCTCAATTACTCCTGCAGCATCATTCACTTTATAGCTATTTATCTGATGGAAGATAGTTAGCTCAGTATCCTCAAAGTAAAACCATAAAAAAAAGTCGTTGAGATGTGAGATCTTCATGTCGTCCTTTACTCTAACAATCTGTGTCATTAGCAAAGCAAGTAATGTTATACAGTTATGTTATATTCAGCTTCAGTAGTAGGTAGGAAGTAGGAAGGTGTGTAAACTCTTTTCTCTGTCATTTCTGTGTGTATGGTTGATTTGGTTATTTCAATCCACAAGGTCGTTTCGAGGGCGTCCAGTGCCGTGTTCTATCAAAGATGCTGGCCGCTCATTGATGCATACACGGTGTCCTTTGGCATCTTTGCCTTTGACACACCAGTCACATCAATATTGGACCAGGAGTGCCATTCTTCAAACAGGACCATTTGCAAAGTCTGCATAAAAATGCAGGAAGGGTGTGGCTGGTATAAATCAGTGTGACTGACCGTGACTTATACCAGCCCCACCCAAGCCTGGTGGTTTATGTCCTGTTTGGGAGCATTTTACTTTGCAGTTTCTTGTTTACAATAATTTTTCAGGTTACCCATTGTGTTAAAGTGTCACACAAGTAGTCCTAACAAACCATCTGCATGTGATGCATTGAGAAGTCAAACCCGTCTCACCATTGCCATTAACTGTCCGTCAAGGCACTGACACCAAAGGACACCTTGGCATCAGAAGCTTTGATAAAATGTCAATTTTTAACACCCTGGGAATGAGGACATGTTGGCTGTATGCTCACCATTAAGAATCTGAAATGACACCATAGATTTAAGGACAATCTCAAACTTCACACAACCAGTCAATGTGGCGAAGATATATTTAGGGATCCACGTTCATGGTTCATGAATCTCAGATTGGGTATTGATTATATGAGTTTTTACTATTTTACTGTAGCACCTGAATAATGCCCACCCTTCAAGAACCAAGAAATTACTGTTGTCCTTTTCCAAACGATGACTCTTGCTGCTCATGGGAACAATTAACCAACTCTCAGTTTCACTGCACTATGTGCAGCAAATGGCTGCATACCAAATGGAAGCTAGTAGATAACTCTTTATATAAGTACAGCTGCTAGCGTGTACACACTTCCGTACGGAAAGTATATACTGTATAAAGTTCTTACCCAGCACCTGTCAAACACCGTCTGTCTCTTACTATTTAACATATTCACAAACATCTCTCTCTCACTCTCCCATGCCTTATGTGCATGTACATACACGCTAACAGTGGGGCAAATGTTATTAGTTAATTGAATCATTAAGTGGGAGTGTGATGCAACACATGGATCATTTGCCTCCTTGTCAGATTGTACAAGGGGCCTGATCCTCATCCCTGCAGACTTATGTCCGTCAAGTCATAAATACTATGTGTTTGTGAGCAGTGATTTGTTTCAGATGCAGAATTAAAAAAAAAAAAAAACAAGTTCAAAAAAAAGAGTCAAATTCTATCAGAAATGCTCCAAATATATTGTTTTCACATTTGCATACTCATTAATGTGGTAATATATAAAGTATACATCACTTTAGAAGGCTTTACATATGGATATATCAATTAACACCCAACTGTGAACATAATCAAATATTTTATCAAAATGCAGAAACCCCGAGGACAGACTTGAATATCTACACAAGCACATAAACAAGTAATTTCTACTAAATAAGCAGATAATTTGCTATTGCTTGCTTTCTTACTCATGGCTTCATTTACTGCACTATGCCACTAACGAGGGTGGTGATAAATCTGTGGTTAATGAGCCATAATGATTGTAAATTAGCATAAATAGATACATTGCCGTCCCCCTCGAGGAACCCCTTTTCAACTTTTAGGTGTGGTGACATTAGATAACAGGTTATTTTACAGATGTTTTACTTAGTGTTCACGGTGATGTAAGGGCCATAATTCTCTTCTGTTTTTGGTTAATATTAACCAGTGTTGTGCAAAAGATTTGGTGACTGAACGCAACATTGTCAACCCAGATTTGATATCAAGTATGTTCCATCAATGTCAAGGATGGATGTAGCCACCATGATGTGGTATATATGTATGCAAAGTCCCATTTTTGAATGTCAAGCCATTTGTTTTTGCCCTCTTCATCTTAGCTTTTTGAGACTAGATGTCAAGAGTGATTTGTCAATTAGATGGTGGGCCTACTTCAAAGAATACCCTGTTTACTGGCCTTCTCCCTAATAGCTACAGCACTGGAGGAGTCGCTAGCTGGACGAAACATTCAGGTTTGTGATGAGTTGCTGTCAACACTGACATCACAAAGCTGCAGTGTTTCCTGAAATACCATGAAACCATGAAATTATTACCAGAAAATTATATTTTTTTGAAACTGGAGTTTTTATTGAACCTTAAGACAAAAAAAAATACATAAATGAATTTGAACATATTTTTAATCTTTATCATTTTTGCTACATCTCCATTTTTGTGCAATTTATTGCTTCAAATTTTATTGTGAAAATTTTTAGATTTTTCAGGAAAATAAAAAATCACACTACTGATGCAGAGGTCTCAAAAACGCACAAAAACTCATGTATCAATTATGATACACTTGGCATTACAGGGTTAAAATTCAAGGTAGATCTGCATTAACTTTACTTTTGAGAAGTGGAAGCTACATCCATTTCTTTCTATAGTCCACAGACTGTAGAACGTTTGCTGGTGAACTACTTAAGACATAGAAACTAGCGTTAAATGATTTCTGCTAAACAAGTCTAAAGGCCAAAGACAAAGGCCAAAACATTTGCTAATTAGAGATTAACAGAATGTACATCAGAATTTGGCAGTAATGTTTTCAGTTAATTGGTTTCTTGCTAAATACCTGCAAAGATTTTAACTGCTTCCCAGATAATGGTGAACAAAACATTTTCAAACTGCAGTTTTCTGACAAATCTACGGTGTGGTAGGAACTGAGATGGTAGGAAGAGATCTAATAAGATTTTAACAGATCTGCTTTTGCTAATGGTGCACATTTTAATATTGACAGCCAATAACTTAGTGGAACATGACCTCTCATCATTGAACAAAATCAGGGTTTCTATAGAATCTATCCATATCAATGAAATCACTGAAAAATCAAACCCACTGTAGCCCATCCACAACCCCAACCTCCACATCCTTATATTCAAGTTCACTGCATAAAGGAATGAATTTTGAGATTCACAATTGTTCAGTATGAATCAATATGAATATAATTTCTGGGGATGGTGGCCTGTGGAAAATATTTAAAAATTCATTATTTTTAACCAGTAACATTTTTAGTATGTTTCATAATTAAATGTAACTCTATATTAAGTTGTGTGAGAAGGCCACACACATCTCTCCTTTCTTTCTTATGCTCTCACTAACACATTTAACCTATGCACTCTTTCTGCTCTGGATACAATTAGCATTTGGATCTATAGGGTGTTTTCTGTGTGATTGAGACCCAGATGGATCGAGGGTTAGCTTCATTATAAATGAGCACTGATCGTGTTCCTGTCCCTCGTGAGATGATCACTTTTCTTTTAAGGTGTAAAGAGTTTTTCGGTAATTAGCCATAAGTAAGCCATCTGCCAGAGATGCTGACCTCATGGCACTCAGTTCACATTTGTCTTCATACTTCAGTGGGCTAATTGGTCTGTAAATCCTTAAGGATTCAATCTGAGACAGTCAGTGTCCATCCAGACCAGTGGGTAGCAGTAGACAGAAACATGAAAATAAAAGGCCAACAAACATGATGTTCAACAGATGCGTGTGTGTGTGTGTGTGTGCAGGGTTAAGGTGAACTAGCCAACCCAATATCAAAAATGAAAGACTCATTACGGAGTTACGGCCAGATCAAAGCAATTTCTGACTTTTGCACATTTTTGGATGGAATAAAGATACGTGCTCATGAGCTCCTGTGTAATGACCATCAGTTAATTGCCACGCAATAAGCTTTAACAGCTTCTCCATGAAAGAATTTGAAAAGCACATATTTGGCCAAACTCTGTACAGCTCTGATCTCTCCATCTGAAACACTGCATTCAGTCAGGTCCATAAGCATTTGGAAAGTACAGACTTTCAGGTTTAATACAAGGAGTTTTAATTAAAGTATGACATTAAATGAATTACAGTCATTTATACACATAGTTACCTGTGTTCAGAAGCTCCAAAGTAATTGAACAAAGAACAAGTTTAAATAGAAAGATTTTTCTTCATACTTGGATGAAAATCCAGAACCCATAGACATCACCAAATGCTACGTTTCCTGCCTCTCGATGCCCTGCTAGGCCTTTACCACAGCCCCCTTCAGTTGATGTTTGTTTGTGAGTCTCTCTGCCTTCAGTTTTGACTTCTTCCTGCTACTTCTATCAGCAGTCTCATCATCAGTGAACACTAGTGATCCGGTTCCACTGACAGCCATACATGCCTATACCTTAACATTGCCTCCACCATGTTTGAGAAATGATGTGGGACGCTTCAGATGACCGGTTCCTTTCCTTCTTCATAATTTTGCCTTACTTTAACAATGATAAGCCTGCCTCCTCAAAAGTGTTCTTGACTTGGCAAAATGTTGTGATTTTTTGTTGTTGCTGTTTTCTAATCCAATTAAAGAATTCTGTCATCATCCAGTCATCAACTCTAGTGTTCTTCCATGAATTTCCAGGACGTTTGTTGTTGGTGAGCTGGCCAGTGCATTCCTTCTTTTCAAGATTGTACTAGTTTATTATTTGGCTACTCCTAGAGGTTTTGCTATCTCTCTGACATGTTTATTTATTCTTTTTTTCAGCCCAATAATCACCTCATAGTGAACAGTTTCTCTGATCGTTGTATAGTGTCCAAATTTGGAATAGTGAGATGGTGAAAATGAGATGGAAATCTGAAAAATGAATTCCTGACTGAGAAAATTAATATGAGAAAGTCCAAATGCAAAACGTCACCCAAATTAAGGAAATCCAAAATTCACTAAAAATCTATTTTTTGGACAGCAACTGAACTATTTGTGTTAGTATCAACGAATTTCTGAAAAAAAATATAAGGACCATTTAAGCCATCCTCCTTAATAAAAACAAAATACCACGTGCTTCTGTGCCCACCATCACAGTCCCCAAAAGCTTTGTGAAACCCATCTTTCTGTCTGCATCAGTAAGATGTAAAACAATGCATACACTCAAGTCTTTTCCTGAAAACTAAGCTTTTTAGACACTCTTTCCATGGGTTTCTTGGAACACTGAAATGTTTCTAAGTGACTGCCAGGATGAAACACAAAGCGTTATTCTTCTTTGTCAATGACTGAATATCAGTTACTCATAATTTGACTGACATTCAGACATTCAATTCAACTTCTTTCATTTTAATTACATGCTTTCAAAATTCCCTTTAATAACCAGAGAGAATAGCTCTTGATAACAAAGGCCAGTGTTTCCCTGCTGTGCATTTCCCCTAAACTGAAGCCCCTCTCCAAAACATTAAAACTTACAAGGAAAAAGGTGAAAAAGGAGATAAGGGGATTGTAAAACACATTTTGTAATGCTTGAGTACACATTTTTCTAAATCCCTCTCACTTGGAAATTTCTTCAGGAACCCAGAGCAAGACAAAGACGTCATTACAGAAAGGTCTTCAAAAATAGCAGACATTTTAGGGACTCATGCTTTAAAGTTGGAATAACCTGGTCTTTTCAACTCTACTCAACTTTTTTTTTTAACACAACTGTGGATACCTATAAGCAGAGCCACATATTTAACCCTCTGAGGTCATCATCAGTGATTCTGATATAAGTCTCTTGATGCATGCTCAATAATCCAGGTAAAAGAATCCTAAAAAGTTGAATCTGTTCATCTGGACATAGCGATTTTTTAAGTGGGAGAAACGTTACGTTTACCAACTGGTAACTTCTTCAGTCTCAGCTGACTGCAGACTTCCCCAACCTTATAAACAGTACATTTGCATAATGACAGAAACCAGCACCACTGACTAACAATGGGCCATTTGGTCAGTTTCATGATCAATGGTATGCAAATTGTCATGACCATTGATCAATGGCCATGAGTACCATTCACAGAGATTGGGGAATGGCTGCAATCACAGCATTGTAAGATGGTGACAGATGTACCCTTAGGCCCCCTCCTCGGTTCAGAGATGGTCTTTCCCTTTTCACGTAAATGGCCTCCTTGACTCCCCGTTCAAACCAGCGTTCCTCCCTGTCCA